>BJCM01192030.1:0-30000 GCA_018326385.1 Flaveria bidentis
TCTTACAACCATTTAATTCTAGTGTGGGAACCGACGGATAGGTATTGGTAGTACTACTTGGGTTGACACCCCTACCCTCGTGTTGGTATACTAGTTAGTACCAACAGTCGCCAGGAACGGGCCTTGGGTGAATATATTCCGACAAGATTCTTTGTGTACGTCGTTAGGTTTGGTTGTAAAGATCATGTCATGTGATTTTGCTTACTTAATATTGTATGCATGGTATTCTGCAACAACATTATACAACATCAATTACTTATTTACTTTTAAACCTGCGAGCTCACCAACAATTTTGTTGACCATTTTGAGCATATCTTTTCAGGTGATCATGCTAACTGAAAATCAAGGTGTGCTGCCTTAGTGAAGACCCTAGGATGCATTTTGGGACTAAACATACATTTTGAAAACACTTGTTGTAGTCTGTTTTAAACAACATTACTCTTTTAATACTTGTTCCTGGGTTGTGGGAAATACATTACAATGTTGACATTCGTATTTGTGTGATCATTTGCTTGTGTATGATTATGGATATGTTGTCGTGAACATTGACTAAACACGACACAAGTCCCCTTGTTGTCGGGTGTCCTCATGACACGCTTGTCATCATTATTATGTTGCATCTCTATCGCTTACCATGTGTTATGACGATTCCCGTCTCGTTACATCCCCGTGTTTCCGCTCTTAGCGGGGGTGTGACACCTATGCCTAACTTGAAACACACCCACGTGCTAAAATCAACACACCCTCGTGTTTGTCAGTCGGACAGGACAAAAAGTACTATTCCCCGACCTGAGGCATGGGGGCGTGCCTTAAGAGGCACGGGGCCGTGCTCCAATGAACATGGGGTCGTGCCTGACAACATCTAAGTGTACGAGCTGACCAACTTTTACGTACATTGTATTAGCACATGGTCGTGCTTAAACACTTCAAAAGGCCTATAAATAGGACTTCATTTGCAACTTGAAGAGTAGCTTTTGGGAGGTGAAGTGATGGTGTTCCTTTTCAAGAACCCAGCCTTTGGAGGTCATTAAAAGATTTTGGAGGTTCATTCAACACTTAGAAGAAGCTTGGGATCGTTTAACATTATCCATAGTGGATCACCGGTTTGATTGTTCTAATTTACCGATGATTTCATTACTATATTTTATCTTTGTTGTTATGTTCAAGCTTATTATGAGCTAAACTTCATTTGTTATCCTAATTTAGTGAAATTTTATGTAATTTGTTATAAACTAATGGTGTGATTTATATTATGTTAATATTATGGTGGTATTCAGATTACTTTTGTTAGGTAGCATCTACATTTAAACAGGAAGTTATAACTTTATGATTTGTAATTGTGATTGTCATACACGGTTGAAAAACGTATGATCAGTTTTTATTCGTGAAACCTGTCTTCATAATAACTCCATGACTAATTAACTAGAGATGGTTATTAGAAGTCATGTCACCTTAACTTTTTGATCATTTGCAGGTTCCATTTTATTAGTCTAAGAAATCTACAGTATTTGTTAGGGTTTTCTAAAATTAATGGCATGTTAGGAAGGAACTTGATCAACTCTTTTTTAACATTAAGTTATGTTTTCAGAAATCGTATATCAAAAAGGTCACAAAAGATTTACCTACATTACTAGGGCTTTGATCTAAGCAGTAAAACTCAATCTGACGTGATCCTAGTCACTACGGAGTTTATAGACGAGAAATTGCGTCAGTTCACATTTATAAACATTAACATAATTACATTAATTAATATCGTTAATCACACCACCAATTTATCACCAAAAGTCTAAATCTATCTTTATCTATGTTTATTTATCGTTATTTTGTTAAACTTATAATTTTCTAAAACATAAAACTGATAGTCAATTATGAGGGTTGTTGAGTAGGCTTAGTGTATCCACGATTGATACTCGATTTTTACTAACACTATATTACCAATGACATGTACACTTGCCTTTTATGTGTGTGGTTTAGTATTAGTAATAACCAATTAAAACTGAATCTGTACGAAAAATCTTTATCAATATATATATACTATCCGCACGCATCATTTACATAATGGTAAATTTAAATTAGCTTTTAAGTTTGCAACGATAAATATTTCATAAAAAAGGTTAATTCTGCAGTGTGTATCGAAAATGGTGCGCCATGGCAAGATGATTTCATTATGTCGCACAAGTAATATCAGTGCTAACACGAGCACCACACATCCACCTTACTCGCTACGACATCATGACAATAGACGCTATACATAGCCTTAAGGGTATGTGTCATGTGAGCGTCATGCTTGCTGGCACACGTACAAAAATATGTTATTTTTAAGTGTATGTGTAAATATAAGTGTAACTTACACTACTTTAAAAAAAATTACGTTTACAAAATTATACATATACATAAAAGAACATGTTTTTGTATATGTGTAATGATATTACTCCAACAATAAAATAATAATCGATTGATCTTGAAAAGTTAACGCAACTATCTCAATGATAAAAGATTAAGATTTGATCATTATCATATGTATACGTATGTGTATATGTGCGTTTGTATGTGTGTGTGTATGTGTGTTATTAATTTTCATTTCAACTGTCGTACTATATATATAACATACATTATAAATTCGCTTTATTAAGAAATTTCTTTCGTTAACTATATAAAAAAGGGGTTGTTCAGCTATCTTATTGTCAACGTTTCTATATATTTTTTCCGTTTGTAATAAAATACTTTTTTTCTTATCATAGGCTATAGCAATTGTCTTTACCATTCTCATACGGTGACGAAACAAATAGAATACGAGAGAACAATGTAACACCTTGAAAAATCAAAACGAGTCATCAAGGATAATAGGCTTAATTAATGGGTATTTAATAAATGAAAGAAATGACCATGAGCTAAATTAGCCTTATTGGGTAGTAGCCTTAGGGATTAAAGGCTCATAATCAACATTTAAGCCACTTAACCAGCCATCATCTTCCCCATCCGAACCTTAGCCATCAATTTCTAGAGAGAGAAAGTAGAGAGAGAAAGTAGAGAGAGAAAGTGAAAAAACTCAAGATTTGAAGCTTTAAATGTTAGGAAATTGAAGATCTGGGTGTTGGAGCATCAAACCATAAGAAAGGAGCAACAAATCCAGGTAAGAATCTGCCTCTAAACCCTTCTGTATATCAAACCCGAATTCTAGGGTTTTGGGTTTTGAAAAGTTGCAAATAATCGCATAAAGGTCACATTTTTACATATAAAAACATGTAAAAAGCTTAAATATAGACTCGTGGTTGATAAACTAAGAGCTTGGACGTAAAATGTTGTGATTTTTGGTTAAAAACAGGTTGGTTCGTAATTTTTATGTGTTCTGCGAAACTGTCTGTGCATCCAGCGAAACTATGTGTTCAAGCTGCGAAACTGCGAGTTTTCTGCGAAACTATAGTTTCGCATGTAATTTCGCATCCATGGAATTCCAATGAAAGTTGGGCGAAACTGCCATGCGAAACTGGCAGCAAAACTGCTTATTTGGTAGTGAAATTAGCAGTAAAATTAGGCAAAAATTAACCTCTTTAAGTGTTAACTTATCTGCAGGTTGTGTAGTGTGATCCTAGCCTAGAAAGCTTAGTTTAGAAGTTACTCACGGTATCCAGGTGAGTTCTAGATGCTCTTATTTATAAGTTGTTCCATGTTTTTGGGCTATTATGCATACTAAATATTCGATTTTTAATGACCAAGATTTTAATAGATTTAAAAGGAAGATCGATTTTTCTATAAGGAAATATGCTATATAAATGTTTAAGAATAAAAAATTTTCCCAGGCAGGGGCGTTGTCCCTTGGACCCCACTAGGGGTTGTTGCCGTTAGAACCCCGCTGTCAGGGGTTGCCGCCCCCGAACCCCCCGTTGTCCCGCAGTGGGTCGATTATGTTTTTATGATGAATTGTACTTGGTATGATGTGTACTCATAAGGTAATTATTATATATTAAAATAGGAGATAATATTAATGAAAAGTGGAACTTAATGAATGTTACCCCCGAGCCCATTTGATGATGAAAAGTCTTGCAAGCACTATGATAGACTTTACTTATGAGAGTATGATGTATGATGATGGATCCGTATTCATGAGCGGGCTATGTGCCTTGCAGTGTGGATCAACTATCTGGAGTTAGTTACTGTTTTCATGTGTACCGACAGGGATCGATATTCATTGTCGATCAACAAGGAGCTCTTGCCTTGTGCAAACTCGTTTTGATAAAGCGAAAGGTAATGAAAGATAATGAACATGCTTATTAAGACACAAATGTTATGTATTAAGATGTATGCATGATCACTATATGAAAGATAAAGTTTATATTTTCTTATATTATTTAAAAGTAGAACCCGCTCAGCGAAGCTGACTTTTATGCATAATAGTTGGCAGGTAATGTTGATGCTGAGGATGGCACCAAGTTGGGGGCTACTTGGATGGCAATGGACGACATTCCTGATAATGAAATTTTTTATTGTAATTTAAGAAAAAAAGTACTATGTTTTATTTACAATTGAAGGACAAATGTATGATTACAATATCAACTGCAAGTTTTAAGTGAATGTTTATTTTCTTTCGCTGCATTGTTTTATTATTAAAATGATTTTATATAATGATTAACCAACTGTGAGGTTTCCTAGGAATGGGGCCTTACAAACAACTAGTGACAACCTTCACTACAAAAAATCGAACCAACAGCAAAAGACCCCATTTATCACCGCTATTAGTATTAGCGGCGACTTGTCGCATGTATTATGTCGCCTCAAGTGGTTGATATGTTGATCATCAATCATCATAAATAGTATTGCTGGGAAAGGGTCCACATTGCCCATATTTCTTGTGGTAGTTTACGACAAGTGACGCTTTAGGGTTTTACGTAGGAGCTATGAACGACTCAAGGTGTTTTTGTATCTGCGTTTTAATATTTGAAATCCTATGAGGATCACTAACGCTTTGCCCTATGACGAAAAACTAGTTAATATTAGTAAAGAAATGGATAAAAAATTAATTCTCCCCTCATTGGGTATGACATATGTTGGGTGAGGATGATGGGGGAAAGCCCTCCTATATATGTACAATTTATATGACTCGCAATGAAAAATCTCACTTACTGTGTGTAACACACATCTAATCGCGTGTTATGGAAGACGAGGGTGAGACGTGCCACTACAACAACCCCACGCCAATAGAACAACGCATTATGTTTTGTAAATAGGCGTGATAAAGGGTATTGTGAGCCGAGCAACGTGCCTGAGAGCAAGAAAAGAGTCGTTGGGCTTGGACACGAAGGCACGTATATCCATCATACAACAAGATTTGTTAAATTTTGTTTAAAAAAACTATATATTAGTCCACAATTTCATACTTCAAACTATCTAACTTTCTAACACAAACCCAAATCACACAACAAAATACACAATCTATTAATATAGTGAAATAACGGTAATTAGTTGCCTGGATGGTGTTTTGACACTAGTGATGATGAGGATTAATAAATGAAGGGTTTTAACTAGTGACGAGCTTGAAATGGACGCTTCAAAAATATATATCACGCGTATCCGATGATCAAAAATATATGGCCCGTATCCGATGATCACACTCGAGAAGGTAAGCGATTAGTATAGTTGGTGATATGGTTGAGAAGGCATATTTTTATCATTATTTTTTTAAATATTCTAATATTTTATATATTTCTTATTTCCGAGCAATTTTAGTAAATCATCCCTCAACCTATGGTTTTTTGTTTTTTAACACAGCTAGTTCATTTACCTTGTAAAAAATAACATGAATTTTCCTCTCTATTAGAGTACAATACGTAAAGCATGCCAAACCCTAGTGGAGTTAGGATTTATTCTTTTAATTCCAACTAGTGATATACAACTACGCGCGTTGCGCGTGTAATGGATCAGGCTCAGATTAGACTTTCAGCTACAGCTACTAACCAAAAACGATTGCCACGCCAAAACAACCAACACCATTGTTAGTTATCGTCACAACCCACCATTGTATCACATGTCAGTAGAGTAATGAAGCGAACAATATCATAAAACCTATAGGTCTTAGATGAACAAATGTTCATCATCATAGACCTGAAATAGAAATGGCATCACAAATGAGACAACAACATTGCTTACAACAACATCACAACAATACTTCAACAGACCGATATTCGCAACAATAGTGTCTACCCAACATGGAATGACCAAATGTTAAATGTGTAGCTTTGTTTCTTAATCATCATCAACACAAAAATCTCCCGACAACAAAATGAGGGCAACAACATACTCGAGCTCAAGCTCGGTCTCAGATGAGCTAGTGTCATCATCGTCGACATGAACCCAACAATATCAGATGAGGGGATCCCATCATCATTGAACAACAAAGTATTATAACTATTATCACCATCAACATAACGAAACACCCAACCACATATTCTCAGTTGCATCGTGTGACAACATGTATTCAGTAAAACCCTTAGATTTAAAAACTAAGTATTTCACCTAGTAAATAAAGGAAACCAGAGAGAGACAGGGGAAGAGAGTTGTGACGGTTGTCCAACCATCACCGTCGACACCTGACTGGTGAGAATACAGCTGCAACCCTACCTCAACCTGAAACGGGAGGCCAAACTATGACGGTCTCCAAGGCCACCGCCATAATCATAGGCGTCAACGACTATCGACCATCAACACAACCGACTCCAGGTCAACCGGAAATGGAGGAACCCGACACACGAGGCATAAAATCGAGATCTACAGGAGCGCAACCACCTCAATCACGCCGATCTAGTAGGAAACGGAAGGGTCCCAAACGCCACCACCATCGTCATCGTGAAAACATCGAATTAACCCAAATCGGTATAGACGGTAAGCGGTAGAGATGGCAGGCAGCGATGACAGTAGGCGACAGGCGAAGGCGATGATGGGTCTCTCTTTTCTCTCAAGGGATAACAACAACCCTTCTTTCCTTTTTCTCTTTCTATAAATATGTTAACTATTGTGGTCAAAGTACAAACTAAAGTAACATTACTGTTTCTTTCGATTGCTTTTTAAACATTTAGGGTAAGGTAATGAGGAGGATCTCAACCTCATTAATAAAACGTGAGAATGAGAGTTTTTTGGAATTTTTTAATAAAATATTCACATATGAAATGATTTTTCATTGAAATCAATAAGTCAAACCATAGCAAAAAATTGCAATAAGGTGTATGTAAAGATAGTAAGAGTTTCATTTTATGATAATATCATTTGAATAAGAGCGATAAAACTTTTTTTTCTAAAGTTAAAAGGTTAAACCTTGTTTATGATGATTGGTGCAACATTAGCATATTGAACATCTAGCCCAGAGCCCCAGACATTGTTTTTAGGTAAATTCTTAAAAGTAAACCTGTAATCTGTGATTCTCAGAAGGAGAAGCACAAACAGTGTTTGAAATGGCGTTGTGGCTTTACATATGAGAGATTACACGATATCTGCTTCTTCGACATGATGATGAACATCTCCCACAAGAAGCTGCTGATCATCAGGTTACTCATAAACCCTATTTCTGCTAAAACCCCAAACCCTAATTCACTAATCCCATCAACAGCCTCCTCGATTAATTCATCTATCGATAACTTTAATTACTCATTTTCAACTCATCGATGTTTCTCTGTTGTTTCTGACGACAATAGAGTGATTTCTTATCAAAATGTTGGATTTACGAACACACGAGCTCATATTATGAGAAATAGAACTATAAATACGCGAAAACCCCCTTATGTTTCGCCCAAATTGGTTTCTCAAGTGATTGATGTGGTTAGAAGTAGTAAGGGTGAGTGCAGATCTAAGTTAGATTTGATGGATATACGGCTCTCTAAGGCGTCAATTTGTGAGATTTTTAGGGTTTTGAGCTGTGAGAAAGTACCTGCACTGCAGTTTTTCGAATGGGTTCGAGATAATAATTCGGATCTTTATCGCAATGGTGATCTTTGTAGTCTAATGGTTGATAACTGTGGCTGGTTGAATGATTATGATACGATGAGAGCTCTGTTGCAGCGGTTTAAAGACGAAGAAATCTGCTTAAATGAGAAAGCGTTTGCGTTTTTGCCTGTTCTTGATACAAGCAAAGCTAATGTTATGGAATCTATTTCGTTAGTGATTCGGGTTTTGGGTGAAATTGGGGGTTCAGTTCGTAGTTCAGGTGTTTATGCTTTAATTAGTATGCTTTGTGCTACTGACTCCTTTGAATTGGCGAAGTATGTGATTGAGATTACTGAAAGAAAGCTGAATTATTATGCTATTTTAGTTCGTGAAAAGTGTAAGAGAGGGTGTACAGAAGAAGCTTATGCTTTAATCAACCAGATGCGAGTTGAGGGTTGTGAACCCGACTGTAAAGTATACAACTATGTTTTAAGCAGTTTATGCAAAATTGATAAGCTTTCTGAAGCTCAACGTGTACTTGAAGAAATGAAAGATGCAGGGGTGGATCCGGATGAAATAACATTTGAAATATTTATTTTAAACGCTTGTAGAGTTGGTAGGATGGAGTTTGCAAATGAGAGTTTTGACAGATTAATTCAAGCAGGTTGTCATCCTAGGCTTTCGACTTATGCTGCTATTGTTAAAGGTTATTTCAATGCTGGAAGGTACGATGAAGCATATGCATATGTGTGTGATATTGAAGCGAAAAAGATGCCTGCAATCCATAAGATGTTCAGCTTGCTTGCATGGCTGCATAAAAAAAAAGGGAATCTTGATGCTGCTGCAAGGATCCTTAATGAAATGATGGAGAAAGGTTTGAAGCCTGACTTTTTGTATTATGCAAAAACCGTAAAGGTGCTAAGGCGCGCTGGTGGTAAGACTTAGCTCGAGATTTGGAGAAGAAAGTCTCTAAATTTAGAGTTGAATAATATGATTTTGTTTTCTTTTACCTCCTTTTGATTTTTTTTCTTCCTGTTTGGTCTGTAGTCATAAACAAAAAAGCAGTAGTTTTGATGCCGCAAGATGTTAACCGAGGATAATAATGACATGAAGTCTTTTGCCCTCATATTTGTTTATTGTTTTTTAGCATACTTCTATGTTGTTCTCATTTCATTTCACTTGGGAAGAGCCAAGTTGTTTTTATACATGTGAATCTGTTCGCATCTGCAATGTATATTCGAAATTATGTTCTTGTTCTTGTTCAGTGTTGTGTTAGTTATGGACAACCAAGTTGCACAATACTGGCCATGAGCATGGTGCTGGAATCAGATGCCAATTGGGATGCAAGTATTTGCTAAGACTGTCCCCAACGTTAAAAGCCGCCATTCTCACAAATAGTCTCGGTCAGCATACCACATCGGCTTTCCACTAACTTTCATCTATCATTCTCACAATCAATTTTTACCCCCAACACCATCCTTCCCACAAACAACCATTAAAAAAACAAAACAACACACATTTTTGTGTGTGGGCCCCACAAAATGCATCCATGGAGCGCCCTTGGCAAAGGGTGGGTGAAGAACGAATGAGCATGCACAACGCAGCCCTTCCGAAGGGCGGCAGGGAAGGGGCTAAGGGCATTGCGTTTTGAATAGTCTAAAGAAACTGTGGTTCTTTGGAGTGGGTTGTTGAGTTAAGGCACTGGTTTGCAACAACGAGATGGTACATATTTCACCAAGTTATGGCGCTAGCGTTACAGTTTTAGATCATAACTGATATCATTTTTATTGAAAGGATAAAGAACGAATCCTGTAGTGACCATAATAGTCTTGAATATGGCAAGCTAGTGTTTTTGCCACACTAGTTTAATTTCTGTTTTGGTGATCTTGTTCCTTAATTAATATCCTACAACTCTTGCACACTCTTTTAAGAGTTGCTTTGCCCTATTAACCTATTTTAATAAAATAAGAAGTAATTGAAAAATAATACTTATGATAGGACCAGGACAAACATAACTAAGGTATAACTAAGAAACTGTTTGATAGCTTCTTACTGGTAATTAAAAGACTACTTTTTAATGATTCATAACCTTTTAATAGTTAAGAGGTAACACTAATACTGCATGATTAAGAGGTTACATCTTAATGGCACCCCTTGATCATTCGGTACTACCAAACAACCCTTTAACTCTGGTTAGTATGGTGTATAGTCGTCATGGCGCTTGTGGGTATACGACTTCGTTTGTGTTGGGTGTAGCATTAGATGCTCTTAGTTGGCATCGTTGCAATTGTCTTGCACTTGGTGAGAATGTCATTTAATGTGGTGGTCTCTGTGTAATATCAGTTCCAGAGAGTTAGGAATGAGTTTCATGCGTGGGCTTTTAGACTACAATCATAAAATGTCAATTGCCTGAAATATAAAATAGTAGCATTCTATATTTTTAATCTTGATATAATTAAAATTTTTGTAAATAAAAAGGTGGTTTGCAACACTTTCTATATACTATACATATAATGATATTTAACTATGAGAATGCTTGCTAGAGGTTCAAACCTGAAATAGTTTGATGTTAAGTTTGATAATGCGCGTAAGTTGTAAACAAACAAGTGAAACTCCCTCCCCAAGTCAAATACTCGCGTCTTTTGTAAAATACATGCAATTAATAAGCGAAAGAAAAATAAAGAAAAAATGTGAAAGCAAATTAACGAGATAAAAAAACGAATATAAAGAAAATCAAGGAGAGAAAAGAAATGAAGAGAAAGGAAAATACATATTAAAATTTTGTGTTTCAGAATTCGAAGGAAATGAAAAGAAACTAATAATTTTAGTGTTTCGTTTCGTTTCTTTTCATTTTCTTTCATTTTAAAAGGAAAGTTAGAGGGAACAATTATTAGAAATTTCCTTTTCATTTCTTCACTTTCATCGTTTAAAAACTCGGGAGCACAAAGCTTTTTTGTTTCCTCTCATTTTCCTTCTTAAAAAAAAGCTCAGAAACATAATTATTTTTATTTTTCATATTTTCTCCTTAAAAAGACTCGAGAACACAGTGTTTAATGACCGGTCTAATATAATAATTACCTTTATTGGACTACATGATTTAAATGTATTGTATGTTTTCATCAAAGAAACAGGTGTTACGTAATGCATAATGAAAAGCATGAGCTTAAGGCTAGAGCCCCCAATTTTTCTAAACAATTTAATATACCCATAATTTAGTCCAATAATTAGTTAATGTTCTTTATTCCGGGTCTAAACGTGTTAAGTTGTTTTTCGAACATTTTGTTTAACGCATCATTATTTACTTTATTAGTTGAAAGGTTAATTTCATGGCAAAACAAAATCGATAATGCAAAATGGGTTTATCACTTTAATAGTTAATTTTATGCTAATACAAAATCGATATACAAATTGGGTTCATTAGTTAAATAGTTAATTCTATGTCAAAACAAAATCGATAATACAAATTGCGTTGTTCCGTAAGAGAAAAAAATCAAACTATATGTATCTATGAAGTCTTTAAACTTTTTACTTTGCCTCCAAAAAAGTACAAGCACGCCTGTAAGAGCACACGGTGTTCTTCCGGACGAAACTAACGGGAAAATGGTGATGGTGGTGGGAAGATCTGTTAAAAATTTCATTGGGTGAGGATTAATCAAAGAAGAAATCAAATGGTGTTGAGGTAATTTGATCCGGTAAAGCTAATGAGTTCTAGATCAATTGGTTTAGGAAGAGGTACCTTATGATTTTCTAAAATGAAAGTCATGAGTTGAAGTCTCACTAAGTGCAATATGCTTTTAGTGGGCCAAGGGTTTTACCACAGTGGACCTTTAGGTGGTGGGTTTCCCTTGGAATGGTGAGCGAGCCGGGTCACCAGCGATGTATGTGTTCGCGGGCGTGGATGACCTTTCGTCATTGGGTTTACCCGGGTGACCGGGCTTAAAAATTATTCGTTGGCCGTTAAAAAAAAAAGATCCGGTAAAACCCGAGAACACCGTTTTTGGGAAAAACAGGAAACTAAAAGATATTAAAATTAACATAACCTTATGAAATAAGCTGTATGCAAATGGTGAAGATCACCGGTAAGAAAATGAAGAAAGATGCAACTTTTTACACGCATATCGGTTACTTTCTTCTTCTTTTTTTCTACTACACGTATTCGCTATCTCAATTCTCTGCTAAAAATGCAACCTGAAATTCTGTGAGCAAATCGGAGCTCCATTAATGGCGACAATGACGAGCGTCATGATACCCTTCCTCACAACAACAACAACAACAACAACAACAACAACAACAACAACAACAACAGCAGCAGCAGCAAAACACTCAGTTCCTTCATACTCTTCGTTGTCTTCATCTTCCCCCTTCAGTTACATAACAATCGGAACCACCACCATAACTACGAAGATCAAACATATACACCGATTTCCACTGACGAATTGCACGAATCGCGTGCTCTCATCAAAACTCTCTCAAGAGGAATCTAGTTCGTTAGATTCGGCTTCGGATGTTGTTAGGAAGTTCTATGACGGAATTAACTCACGCAACCTCTCGACGGTGGTGGATTTGATTGCAGAAGACTGCGTTTATGAGGACCTTGTTTTTCCACAACCTTTCGTAGGTCGCAAGGTAAAATTCTATCGATTTGATCCCTTTTTTTGGTTAATTGGATCTTCGATTTGCGATGGATATTTATTTTGATGAATACTATGAGATTAAGGAAATATCTCGTCATTAATATATGTGAATCATGTATTAATAAGCTGAAGTTGCTAGATTAGAAAGAAAGGAAAGAGAGTGTGAGTGTTGACATCGTGTTGGAATTTCAAAGAGATTATAGCTTGCAATGTAATTGAATGCCATTTTTATCATTTCACATCTGCAAAAGTGGATTCTGTGGGAAGTATTATTATTCTATAATATCTTCAAAAAGGTTGCTTGTGTTTAAGGAGGGGTCAATTTGGGGAAAAACAAGAGCCAGAACAGATGGCTAATTTGGATTCAGGATATTGTAGGTTTGAGGATATTTGACCGCTGAAGTTCTATAATGGTAGAAACATTAGCATGGAACCTCAGAGGTCATTGTGTCCTATCTTAAAGACCTGAAAACCTCATGGTCTATACGCGCTTGCTTCATATGAAAAAATCACATTACATTGTTTCTGTGTTCTTCTGTCAAGCATATTGATAATCTTTTGCAGGCTATACTAGAATTTTTTGAAAAATTCATATATACTATCAGCCAAGATCTACAATTTGCTATTGATGATATATCTGGTGAAGATACATCAGCTGTTGGAGTTACGTGGCACTTAGGTATTCATTGGGTGTATATTCTTCCTATGCTAGTGCAAAAATAATGTTCCATCTGACTGTTTAAACTACTGCAGAATGGAGGGGAAAACCTTTTCCATTTAGCAAAGGATGCAGCTTTTATCGGTTAAAAGTAGTGGACGGGCGCTGCCAAATAATGTAAGTGCAAGTGCTCTGTTGTAATGTGAAAAGAAAATATTACCCCCTTGACTGGCTGCCATAATGACAAAGGACACTAGTTGTATTGGTTATTTTGTTGATGATCACAAGCCTACAAAATATATAGATTTTGGCTCAATAATGTTGCTGGATTTATTTATTTACTTACATGAGTTGCTGCTGTGTACTAATGCCATCGATATTTGTCTTATGGAAACAGTTACGGTAGAGATATCGTGGAGCCTGCGGTGAAGCCTGGCGACTTTGCTTTGGTTCGTAATTTTCTTTTTCGGTTATATTCTCTAGAAAATTACCAATATGATGAATAACATGTGACAATAGTAAGTTTTTAATACGAGTCAAAACATTTAGGCTGTCCTGACACTTTTTTGTGCTCTTTCTTTAAGTTGTACACTTAACTAATGCATTACATATGGTTATGAAAACTACAATTAAAAGGATAATCTAATTTACTTTTACTAAATTGATATGAGAGTTCACAAGCGTTTGGATAAACTCTGGGTGACTTTTGACTTGTTGAATCATTTTCTTTAATTTTACCAGTTTTACTTGTTCTGGCTTTGTGTTACATACACTAAGTGGCCATATTTGACTTTAAATATTAAACAAATTACCTTTAGATTAACAGTTTTTATGATGATTATATATGTATATAATGTGTATGTGCAGGTTGCTATTAGAAGCGTGACATGGCTGCTACAACAATTTCCACAGTTAGCAGAGCGGTTCTAACTATCTATGCATATAATAACATGGCATATACATGTAATTAAATTGTGCATAAGTTGGTAGTGAAAACTATGATATGTTGATAAAATTTCTTCTGGGTTATATAGCGAAAATCAATGCGTCTTATCTACGAATGTAAAATCAAATGAAGACTGATTACTGATCTACATATCTTATCTACTAATGTCATCATTGGTGTTGAATCATTAACCTAGAGAATGTTGACATATCATGACTATTGGGCGTCTGATTGAAAATATAATTAACTCAGTAACATATAATATTTGAATGTGTGTGTTAATGGTTGCTTTTATACTTTTATAGTTTACAAGTATTGGGTTTGAGCCTTTCAAAGTTATTAAAGCAACCCCAAATTCACAAGTTTACAACAAACATACAAGTAATATATAATGACACATACATGTTCAAATTACTTTCCTTTGCTAATGAGCCCAATGGTGTAGGACACATGAACACCAAGTGCAGCAATAACCAAAACACCCACACCCACATTCACCAACGCCTTCCTATCTTCATTCGACATCCAACGCCTAGCGACCACCTTCTTGTTATCCTTGGGTTCAATGTGCTGAAAACCTCCACTAGCTACTCCTGTATAATTTGGTGTTCCCTTACTACCCTCTAAGTCCCCCTTTGTCTCCCTTTCAAGAAGTGTTTCTTTTCTTTTGTCTAAATCTTTCTTTTCTCCGACATTTGGTTTCTCATCAACATAGTGTTTGTCTTGCTTAAGAGCATACTTTGGGATCGATTCCTTTACTTTAGGTGCATAACCTTTTAAAGGAGTAGATTGAGGTTTTTCTGGTTTCTTTTCCTTTGATTCTTCCTTAGGTTTCGGTAACGCTGCTTCTTGTTTTGTTCTATTGAATGGTTGTTCTTTCGTCTTAGGTGGAAGTTGGGTGTCAGTAGTGGTGGTGGTGGTGGACGGTGATGGTGGCAAAGTATAGTTATATGAAGGAGTGGGTTGGGCATCATCTGGTTTCTTTTCCTTTGTTTCTTCTTTCTTATTTGATAACTCTTCTTGTTTTGGTTTTTCGAATGGTTGTTCATTGATTTTAGGTGGAAGTTGGGTGGTTGTGAGTGGCGGTGGTGGGGCGTTATTGATCTCCCTAGGCATGATAATTGTTAGTATCCCACTATCAAATTTTGCACGAATACCTACCATTTTACAGTTTTCAGGAACTCGATAATCTTCCTGAAACCGACTCCATTTGTTTTCTGCAATCCAACGTTCCCCACGAACTCTAACGATGTTCAAACCTTCAGTCGTTACCTTAAGGTGTTCCCTTTGAAAACCTTAAAGATAACAAGTTATCGTCAGTATCTGAAGATTAAATGTAGTCCAACTTAAACAATAAGATAAAGTTGATGAATTTACCAGGGAGGTATAAAAGAAGAGTGTCATAATCATCTTCTTGTCTCCATTCAGACATAGGTTTGAATTGCTCATACACACGACCAGGGATCAACCGTGGTGGACGACTGGGATTAACCCTACCACCCCTTCCTCTCATCGCCATTAGTTATTCTGGTATGTAGACTTTGATTCGTTTTAGAAAGATAGATGCTTTACAATTGGTTGTGTATATGAATAAGTACATAAACAAATGCATGTATATATATGGTGTTAGTTGATGAAAGATGTTTTGATGGTTAGAGTTTATGATTATTTGTAGGTGAAGTCATTCCAATATGTTTGCTTGATGTAGGGGTATGCATTCTTGTTTGGGAGTTCAATAAATGCTTGTTGGTTGTTATTTCCTAGAGTTTACTTGACCCAACTCAACATACTAGTAGAATCCTTATCCACTAAGCAATCTTTGGTAAACTAAATACATGATTTCTTCATGGTTTATTGAAATGCATAAAGAATATAAGTTATACCAATCTTACAAAGTGTGCAAAAGTGAATGAAGTTGGTGTGTTGCTATCGGTTTTGTGATGATTCTTTGTTACGCTTTAGGACGCTTACGGCTCACGCACTTCGGTAGGGTCCTCTGCCATGTGTGTCCTGATGTGTACAACTTCCTGCCATAAGACTCTATACACGTGAAGTGTGACAATATCTTCTGATTTGGTTTTTAATTGTTACAAAGGTAAGTTTTTATTACAAAGTCATTATGATATTTGTAGAAATGTAAGTCTAGTTTTTGTACATGTTCTTGATATAAAATCTGCTTCCACTATCAACTATCAAGTATCAACCCCTTAAAATTGAATTCATACAGAAGACGGATGTGATATTTGTAAATGTCTTCATTAGTTAACTGGGCCCAACTGCCCAAGCCGCTACGTAGGCACGTAGCCCAATCCAACAATTATTTAGTGTAAAGTTACTATTTTACGACTGAAATATTTAAATTTAATCAACTATTTCAAAAGTAAAATTAATATAACGAGTCTCAATTTGTATGAAATATAATAATTATTCAATTTGGTTATTATTTTTGTTTATGTTAAATTTTATATATTATAATAAAAAGTTGTTTTTTATAGGTTATAATAACAACAAAAACTAAAAATATCATTAACTAAACACGTCAAGAATAACCTTGATACCATTTATAAGAACATTCACATTAGTGTTCTCATCCTCTCACAATCAGTTTTCTTGTATTTATTTTTATTTTAATTAAATAATACTTAATTGTCTATTTATTTTTTATTATTTTTATCTTTTTCACTGTACTTTTTTTATCACTTAAGTGAACGCTTTTCAGTATGTCTTCTATCAAAAAGTGGTACCCACTTAAACACACATGACTATTAAGATGGCTTCTCATTTAGACCAAACGTAGTCGACTTTGATAGAGGCTTTGTGAGCCCATCATGGAGGGGGAACACCGTCCTCCTACCGTGATATGGATGTTATGGTGCGTACGTGATGGAGGTAAAATGCAAAGAGGAGAAAGGGTTTAATCAACCATAATAATACACCCTATCAACTATAATAATTATGAATTCAATCACCATTACACATTGCCCACGTAATTGTATGTGTGACAATACTTTCTCACTATCACACCACTCCATTATTAATAGTCTTATGGTTAATGCACCCAATAATACATTATTGATTTTTGAGATGATGCACTACTTGTGACCTGTTACCTTTTTTCACAAAAAAGTGAACGATATTATATTCAAACAAAATGGCAAATAATCATCTTCCATGGACTTTTCACCTTAATGGCTCAAGTTTTTTTTCCATTGATTATAACGGGTGGACAAATTTACAAAATCACTTTTGAAAGTAAAAATTTGTTTGGAGATGTTCAAAATAAGAGGATTTGACTCCTAGTACGTGTGATGGACGTCATGGAGGAGGGAGTGCCTTCATCATGGAACGGTACCTCCCATGTGGCACCCAGACACCACAAATGAACACCACCCCACCCATTCTAGGTATGGCACGAGGGAGACAATTCTTGGTTACGAGACACAACAACTATCCATTCAGTTTGTTGTTTTGCTATAAAGCTTATACCATTGGCGGGATGAGCATTTTCATGATTTAAGAAAAGTTAGAGCGGGATAGAAAAATTTAATGTGGTGTCCACGTGGATGAAAAAGGGAGATATAGAGAAAAACACGTGAAAAGATTACTCCCTCCTTCACAACACGCGAGACTCTAAAAAAGCTAAATTTATATTATGATTTGTTTTAACTATTAATCAATACACATGGTTATTATAACAATTTGGTAGGAATAAGTTTTGTAACAATAAGGACAGTAGCAACATATTTAGCAACTTGAGTGGAATGTGACAGATGATACGTCAGCTACCTCAAAATAACCAAAACCGAAGCACACTGTATTCCAAAACACAATGGAATTTCAATAAATGCTAAACACCATCTAAATTTGTAAAGTAACCCACGACACCCCATGTGAACTTATGACTCATTTATGAAAGTTACACTCACGGTGAAGCTTAAAAACTTACCTTTTGAAGCAATGATATATGTTTGTATCCAAATCATTTTTATGGGTATTGAGATAATTCAATTAGGTTCTTCAACACCCGCTGAAACTAAATTTAAGTTACGTTTGATGTTATAAGTGCTAGTGTATACATTAACACTTATTTAGAATCTTATAATATTGTCTTTATAGACGTGTTTATATAAGGTTGTATAACGACCAAGGAAATATATAAATATAATGTATGTAACATACCAGATATGAACAACAATCAATCGTTTTGTATGTCCTCTAGTTGTACTAATCTAAGTGGTCAAACCAAATTTAAATATTGAGTAACTGACAGATCAGCTAGCGAAGATGGCTCAGTCTCAGTAGATCCCTCACTCCTCACCGCCTTACGGAAAGAGAGATACTATAACCAAGGGATTTGAAGTTAAAAGAAAATGAGTTAAAATCCAATCCAGCTAGGCCGGTTTGACTGTTAATTGATCATTGCAGAAAAAGACGATTCACGTATGCATAACTGGACCGGCTATACATGTTTCTGATTTGACCAGCTGGTCTGGTCTAATGGTGAAAATATTAGTAAATATATGACCGTTTCCACACCCCCAAACCACCCAACCAACATACACTAGATTCAAACGATAACCATATGATAATAATGAAAACCTCAAGTACTTTTATCTTATTAATAATCTTTATATTCTAATAAAAAGGTAAGTAGAGGTGCTACGTATCAGCATCATAATCATCCTTACTAAAATTTTTCCGTCTCTCTCTCATACTAAATAATTACCTTAATTACTAATAATATTATTTTAATACTTTTTAATATTTAATAAATATCTAAAGAAATCTATTTCTTAAGGTTATTTCTAAATAAATTGGTATTTTTATAAAGTCAATTTTTAAAACAAAAAAGAATCAAACTTGGGAGTTGTAATAATAAAATTATTTATAATGATATTTTTATACCGTTTTTTTAGAGCAAAATATTTATTTCTTTGAAAAATTTAATTTTTAAAAAAAGTTGATATCACTTTTTAATTATTTAGAGTTATTTATCATACGTAATTTCAATCATATCATATCTTAAAATATTATTTTATAATTAAATCCATTGCTATTTGATCAATTGTGGTTAGTAAAATCGTAATTTATTATATTAATAATTTTTTATTCAATCGGTGTAATACATGAGTTTACTAAAGCTAGTATGATATATTTACGTAGTTGCAATCAATCTAAAATAAATGTTAATTTTGTGAATGCTATGACTTTTGATTACACCTTTATGCATTTTATTAAGTATGAAATTGATGTAAAACCAATGATTTTTAGCTTAAGTGGTTAAAGTAAAATACCTCAAGATCTCATAAATATAAATGGAAATTCGAGTCCTATATGCAACAAAAATAAAGAGTGGTTTTAGGCAGGGGCGGAACTAGGGTATCAAGTAGGGGGTCAAGTGACCCCATTGATTTTTGAACATGTAGTGTAACGTATAGTGTCGATTTTTTGAGTGAACCCATAGTTTTGCATCAAGTGAATCTTATTATATTAAGTTTGACAGTCTATCAAAGGAATTTTTGTTGGTTGACGGGTAAGATGAGCACAGATGAAGCTGGTAGCCAGATGAGGTCGCGAGTTCAAATCTCTGCAACCTCTTTTTTATTTTTTTTCTTAGGTAAAATTACTAAATTACCCTTACTTTTATAACACTAATAAAACCAATAGCCCCTAACCCTCAATTACATTTCCCCAATTCTCCTGGTATCCACAATCGACCAAGCTACAGTTAGCTCCCCCCCCCTCGTCGCCTAAACGCTGCTGCTGTAGGATTGCGTGTCCACTCTCCCACCGACCGGCACCATCCAAGCTTCCTGTGAGTTGTCGTCTACCACCTCCCCTCTTGTGACGTGAAGATTTGGTGTTTTCTAAGTAAACTACAACTGAATGTTGAATTTTTGAAAGGTTAGTTTCTAAATTGTTTATTCAAAGTTCAAACCCTTTTATGTTTTTATTGTTAGACTTAACTTGTTTTACTTGATTGTTTGTTAACTTGTGAATTTAGAATCTAGAATTTATAATTTGTTTGTTAATTTAGGTATTTAGAAATATAATTTGTTTGTTGATTTGGGTATTTAGAAATCTAGAATCTAGTTTTTGTTATAATGTGGGTGTTTCACTATATTAGTTTTTGTTAACATTTTCAATGCAATTTAATTACATTTCGACCCGACCCGACCGGACAACCCAAAATTTTTTATATTATTTTATTACAAAACGAATCACCAAAAAATAGTGATCCCCTTGGGAAAAAATCTTGATTCTGCAACTGATTTTAGGTAAGCCCTTAGTATTTTCTCACACATTATGAGTTTTTTTTGAGAATGGTATTAGATTTTGACTTGAATAATAAAAATAATTGGATAAACCAGTGACTTGTTAGTGTTTCCGTTCAAATAAAATAAAAGTGGCATAAATAAATTCTTTAGTAATGTGTATATATTTTATTATTGTTAAAGACATCTATCAAGGGAAGAAATCTAGACAAACACACGTGAGAACCACTCAAGATTCCCACATCTACACGTTCTCATTTCTCAAACCCTCAAAATACTTATTTCTCAATTTGGCCCCCTGAACTTTACTCTTTGCACCAACTCACCCCAAATATATACAACATTCATCCCACTAGAATTGATGAGTGTAATGTATAACAAATCAAAATTGTCGCACGTGGCTCCACGTGAAATGATATTGGGACATAAACCATACTGCTTTTTAATACTCCGCATTTTCTTCTCTTTATAAATTCATTGAATTAGGAACATATAAACTAATCACGTTTTTCTAATGGCAAAATCACACGGCCGCAAACTTAATATTAAGTCTATCATTTGTTCATAAGGGTCTTCGCAGTGGATTTAGTGTATTTATTCTTATAATTTAACTATTTTAAAATTACACGGCTGCAAAACCACGCACAGACGTTGAGATCTGCAGAGTGTTTGTTTATTAGAAGATTTTTCAATTAAAAAAGTATGCGCGAAGTCTGCATGATGCAGACTTGATACAACCACTTTTAAAGTCTTCTAAAGTTCGGTGAGCATTCCATTATGTCTCATGTCAGCTTTTATCATATAATCAAATATATGATTACCTTAAATGTTACCTAAATGATTTCACAATATGATGAAAATTGCAAGGAGGTAGTAAACTTGTTTGGGTATTACGTGGTGTTGGTGAGTCCTTGATGACGTGTTAATCTTTAGTGTAAGGTGCACTAATTAACTTTTAAAGGTGAACTAAATAACTTTTAAAGGTGAACTATTAATTATATGGTGCAAACCTATATGTTTAATGGACAATGGTGTAGAGTCAAGATGAGGAAATATTTGGTGGGTGATTCAATGGTGTGTGTGATACATCTTTGATAGTTAAATGAGTTAGATATAAGTTGGGAGATTAAAATAGTCACAGTGATTATGCGACCTTCTATGGCACGTATTTCACATATAGAGGGGGGTGACCTATAAGGGGTGTAGCCTATGCATATAGGGGGTAAGCTATGTCGATGGCGTAGGTTAGCTGTCTCTGTTTTCGTTCTACGCCTACCCTTATGCTAGTGGACAGTGGAAGCGTAAGCTACGCCCGTGATGGCATAAGCTATGCCAACCATGAGCCCAATGTGATTATTTTTGTTTTTTCTTCAATTCTTGAGGTGCTAAAGGGTGAACTCTCTTAGGGGTTGTTCGGCCACCCTTTACGCGATTAAGTGCTGAGCCAAAAAAATGTATCGTCGAGTAAGAGACTCCGAGCCATTAAATATTGTTTGATTGGATCTGAATTACATGAAATGTATGTGTTGGGTCAGATTGTCTGAAGTACAATAGTGAAGGATGAATGATCATAAACGAAAAATACAAATCAGAATAAAAAATCCAAATTACACATTAATCCTTTGAAATCCATGAAAACATACTAAAATCCATATACATATCAATACTTTGCTTGTAATTATAATTTTAATCATTTGAAATTAGTTGAATAAATATCTCATAACACAACGTCATTATATACTCAATGCCTTGTGATTTGTGAACCCCATTTTATATCGTGAATAAACTGGCGATCATAGTCTCCACCTTGTATTTCAAAAGCAGAGTGTTTTTATTGTAGTTCATAAATAATTGATCATAAATATTGTATTTTCTTATAAAGTTATAGTCTTACAGATTACGAAACATCAAAACTATATCTAAAAACCTATGCACCCATCTCTAGCTTTCTATAGACAGTTTGTCATTTAAGTTGCTTGAGGCAAGAAATTCAAAAACACATAGAATATTAAAAATTCAAACTATGGTGAAAACATTGGATTTGTATCAAGAAACTAAGTAACAAAGGAGGTATGGATAAAAATACTCCAACTTGCTTTAGGACCACTTTTTGGTTTCTGGTGAAGTTGAACAAACAACGAGGTTGGCCGATTAATAATTTCAACATAATTTTCCATGTATAATAAGAAATTAATACTAGCACAATAAGATGAAGAAAATAACTCTTGTATTTAGAATGGTTATGATACAATAATTAGTAAATATCAACCATCTCTAAAAAGAACTTAGACAAACAATTGAAGCCGTAGAGAGAAATCTAAAAGTGAGTTGTTGCAATTGTGCTCTCTCATTATTCATTTCTATCTATCGCTTTTTTTACTAATTCTTGAACATGCATGTATAAATATTATATATATTCTAATTATCAAATTATTTGTATAAGTTTTTAAACATGATGTACAACTTCTCAATGCAAGTACAAGTTTTAAAGTGAGACGTACAATCATCAATGCCAATAGTTGTTTGGCAATTTTCTTTTCACATAGAGAATGGTCGACGAAGAAAATCGATAACCTCCACACCACCACCACCACCACCACTGATCACTATCGTTATGGTTCTCAAACCTACGACTGGTGATGGTGAGGCTGGGAAGGGTGATTGCCTCTAAGATGGGGAGCGATTTAGGCAACCTACATGTGAAGCTAGTTCTCGTATAACCTGTTGCAACCGCAACTGTTGAAAGATGCTTTTTGACAATAAAATGCATGAAGTCTGATGTGTATAATCAAGTGGGTGAGGAGAACTTTGCATTTGTTTTATGAAGAAAGGTTTACTTAATAGTTGTTTGGCAACATCTGAATGATTAAATGCTGAACCAATAAGAGATTTGAACCATTAAGAGATTTGAACCATTAAGAACTAATATATCTCTTAACTATTTAAAAGCAAATGTCTGACCAATTCAGATAAAAGGTCTTAACCATTCAGTATTAGACATCTTAACCATTCAGCATTAGTATAATGCTTAACTATTCAGAGGCAAATGTCTGAACCACTCAGACATTTGCTCACGAAACAAACAGTCTGAACCATTCAGACATCTGAACCATTAAAAGGTTGATTAAAAGTCTGTCAAACAACCCTTAGTATATATATAGTCGGGTTCAAAAGAAATTATGAAAATCAATAAATCAGATCTCCACCTTTGATGTATTAAGATAAGTAGCTCATATCTTTTTTAGATAAAAGAATAGAAACTTGTATATTTGTGAAATCATGTGTACAAAATGTCAAAAAAATAAATAAAAAAATACCCTATATAAAGTGAAAATGATTCAACTGAACGGTAGAGTAAAGTGTGTATGTTTACTAGTTTAAAAAAGAAATAGATATTAGTAATTACACGGTCCAAACAAAAAATGGTGGTGAAAAAGAACAAAATTAAAACTCGAAGGGTGCGAAACGTAATCTAGGTGAACAAAAAACCGTGGTCGTTCTCCACGAATCCAATAAAAAGCGAATATCGTAATCAAATGAGTCATCGTCGTTTAGTCAAGTGTTAAATTGCTAATGCTCTACAGCACCAGCAGTAGCAACTCCCAAGAACCTCTGTGCTTAAAGTTTCTACAGTGGCAACCATCAAGTTCAAAACTTTCGATACTCAATGGGTACGTGATTGCTTCATCATCATCTTCTTCATTTCAATGGGTCCAACTTCGTGCCTTTTCTTGTTGTCAAATTCATCTTCTTTATGATAGTATTCTTTCTAGGGTTTGTTTACCTTAACTCTTTCTCTGTAAATGTACGGATTTAGTGTTTGCTTGTTAAATGAGAGATGATTGTTGTTCAGTGGTGTTTGGTAGTTGATAAAGTTTATGCTTTTAGGTGAACTGGTGTGTTAACAGGTGTAATTTGTTGCAGTGAATATGGTGTCAATGTCTTGCTTGGGGGTGATGGTGTTATTGTGGTGTTTGGCTGGGGCTACTGATGTTAAGTATAAGGACCCAAATCAGCCTGTTGCTGCAAGAGTCAAAGATCTATTGGGGAGAATGACTTTGGAGGAGAAAATTGGTCAAATGGTTCAGATTGAGAGGATTTCAGCTACTCCTGATATCATGAAGCATTACTTCATTGGTATTATTATTCTGTTGATTAGGCTTTAGAAACTATTTGTGTTAATAACTAGAAGACTAATTGGTTCAACAATGTATGGTTTATGATTGACCTTATGTTATGTCTTATGAAATGTGTGCAGGAAGCTTACTAAGTGGAGGAGGGAGTGTACCAAATCCACACGCGACTGTATCGGATTGGATTAATATGGTAAATGAGTTTCAGAACGGGTCACTTTCTACTCGTTTAGGAATCCCAATGATTTATGGGATTGATGCGGTTCATGGGCACAACAATGTTGTTAATGCTACCATATTTCCGCATAACATTGGCCTTGGAGCTACCAGGCAAGTCAATACTTACCTATTATGGTGTATGTTGTATATGGTTTTAGTTGTGACATGAAGCATAATCTATCTGATACATTAAACTTGTTATAATCCACTGCAGAGACACTGATCTTGTGAAGAGAATCGGTGCTGCTACTGCTGCTGAAGTTCGAGCAACTGGTATTCCATATGCTTTTGCTCCTTGTATTGCTGTAAGTGCATCATATGTATTTGTATCTGTCAAAATGCTGATTACACCTATAAATAAGTATATATTGTTTTTAAAGATCTTAACTGCTGCGTATTTCGTTTTAGGTTTGCAGAGATCCACGATGGGGTCGATGTTATGAGAGTTACAGTGAGGATACGAAACTTGTTCAAAACATGACAGACATTATTTTAGGGTTGCAAGGTGAAATTCCTAAAGGATCACGTCTCGGTGTCCCATATGTTGCTGGAAAGTATGCACCCTCTGGTTAATGTTTTCAGTTTTGCCTATGACCTATAGTTTTGCATGAAACTTTTCCTTAAATAAAACTTGTGTTAAAGACTTAAAGTGACCTGTTTGCCTATCATCATCATCAGGGAGAAGGTAGCTGCGTGTGCAAAGCACTTTGTGGGAGATGGCGGGACAACTCATGGAATAGATGAAAATAACACAGTGGTCAATCGACATGAATTGCTTAGTATCCACATGCCCCCTTATTATGACTCGATAATCAAGGGTGTATCAACAGTCATGGTGTCCTATTCCAGCTGGAACGGTAAAAGAATGCACGCCAATGGTGATCTTATTACTGGATACCTCAAAGACAAGCTTAATTTCAAGGTATAAAAAAATGTTATCTTTTTCTAAAAGTAAACTCTTTTACTATTTTGAATAGGATTAATTTTTTGTTATTCTCTTTGGTGATTGTCAGGGCTTTGTTATCTCAGATTGGGAGGGAATTGACCGAATCACTTCCCCTCCGCATTCCAACTACACTTACTCCGTCTTGGCTAGTATTTCAGCTGGCATTGACATGGTTAGTTATTCTTTTGTGATGAAATTCTTTCATGAAATAGAAATTTTAATGTTGAAATTCATTTCTTAAACAGGTTATGGTCCCAAATAATTACACCGAGTTCATTAACGCCCTTAAATATTTGGTCAAAAACAAATTCATCCCGATGGATCGTATTGATGATGCTGTGAGCAGAATTTTACGAGTTAAATTTACCATGGGCCTGTTCGAGAACCCTCTTGCGGATTTTAGTATGGTTAAGGAGGTTGGAAGCCAGGTCAGTGAATCATTATGTTTCATACTTTCATCTTTCTAAAAAATCCCTTAATTTTATTTGATTTGCTTCTTTTTTTTCGGTTGAGAAATACAGCCACACAGAGATATAGCAAGGGAGGCGGTGAGAAAATCATTAGTGCTGTTGAAAAATGGAAAACGAGCAGAAGACCCGATGCTGCCCCTGCCCAAGATAGCATCCAAGGTTCTGGTCGCCGGAAGTCATGCTGATAATCTGGGCTACCAATGTGGCGGGGGGACAATTGGTTGGCAAGGGTTTAGTGGGAATGAAAACACAACAGGTATGTCCATCTTATGGTGCAAGCGCTATACAAAGAAATTATTCGTTTGCTTTGACGTCACTAGCGGTGGCAAAATGGTTGTGTTGTTCAGTTGGGTAATGAGTTAAAGGTGAAACCTTTTAGTGGCATGTGAAAACAAGTCGGGTGAGATCAGGTGTCAAATTTGCTAAAAAACTATACTATTACATTAACGCTTTACATTTTTCTGATTTAGCAACTTAAGATTTTTATGCATCAAATATAGACCTTTGTAACTCTCAACCTAGTTGTCGTTTAGAAATCAACTCCAAACCCAAATTTACTCGTTCATAAATAATGGGTCGAAATTGCCACATCTACCTAGATGGATGCTTGATGACCCGCTAGCCATACACACAAAAAACATTTTGTATTATATCTTTCATATTAAAAATTACATAATTGGTAATAGAAACAATACAAGTTAGAATAAGAACGATTCAAGTGTGTAAAATAAACTTCCAAATGCTTGTTTTGTATGGTAAAAGTTTGGTGATATTCTAAAGCCTAGTCAAGGGTTGATGTAATTAAATAAGAAGTGAAGAACACCAATTAGTATTATAACACTTAAAAATGTAACCTTTAGCAGTTAAATTAATGGGAATGATTTAAAATTTTGTTCGTTAAATGCAGGGACGACTATTCTTACAGGAATCAAAGCTGCAGTGGACCCAAAGACGGAAATAACCTACATGGAGAATCCAACTACTGATTTTGTCAAGTCCAATAACTTCTCATATGCTATAGTTGTGGTTGGTGAGCATCCTTACACAGAGATGTTTGGTGATAGTTCAAACCTCACCATTGCAGACCCGGGTCCAAATATCATCAAAAATGTTTGCGGGAATGTGAAGTGTGTTGTAGTCATCATATCAGGCCGTCCAGTTGTGATTGAACCGTATTTGTCTACGATTGATGCTCTAGTTGCAGCCTGGTTAACTGGGACCGAAGGCCAAGGTGTGGCTGATGTCCTTTTTGGTGACCATGAGTTTAGCGGTAAACTTTCAAGAACTTGGTTTAGAACTGTTGATCAACTTCCAATGAACATAGGCGATCCACATTACGATCCACTCTTTCCTTTTGGATTTGGACTCGCAACGAAATCAGTGATGGCTAGGTAAAAGCTCATTGCTCGTTAGTAATCCCAATGAATTTGTAATACTGGAATGTGTTTAAAATTTGAATGATTTTTATTTGCAGGTCTACATCTGGTGGCATGGCTAGAAGACCGTTTGTCCTTGGGATTTTGGTTTCGTTGTTTATCAGTTTGAGTTTATCGCACAGGTACATTGTGTAATATGACGGGCGATCGATCATTTTGTAGACTTTAGGAAAATTCTGTGAGGTTTGGGCTGTATTAGGATTGCATTAGATGATTGTAGTGCTGCTAGTTTCATATGATGCCTCTTGCTTAAGCATCCAATAATTTGATATTTACAAGTTCAAACTATTCGGATAATTGACGTTTTTTTCCAATAAAGCTTGTGATGTTGGATGTGCACAATTAAATTAGTTGATGTGAATGAATGTTGTATTATATGCCTTAAAATGTGTTAAAGTTGTTTACACTTAGGTATGACGACTATGTTGTCGCTACAGGGTAACATATTTTCTTTGCTACATGCTCTCTTTCTTGTAGTGAATGCTTGTCGTAGTAGTGGCAGCAAAGTGACTGCTTTTAATGAATCGATGGTCGAACAAAGAAGTAGGTACGACATCACTTTTTATTCATATTGGATATTAGAATGTAATGAAACATAATGGCCTTAGGATACCCAGGGAACTCATGGAGAACTGTTGCGCGGGTACTGGTGGCTTAGGTGGGTGCACCACCACAAGTGGTGCGGGTAGGGCAAGCGGGTTGGGTTGAGAGTTCATGAATCCGTTACGGAAGCTGCATGATTTGAACGAAAGGAACAGTTTTATGACCGTTTGGGCATTAAAAGAAAACATTTTTTCTACCCCTATAAATATATACTTAACCCAAATAATTTTATACAAGCAAATCCTTTTTTACTCTTAAATATTTTATGTATTTCTTTCGTTATTTATGTTATATTTTTGTATTAATGAAAATTATTTTATTTTAATGTATCAATTTTTTAAATATTAATATTATGTAGTTTATTTTAATTAATGAATTATGTTTAATGTTCTTAAATATATAATTTGACTTTTTTAATTGAATTACTTAAAAATTTCAAGTGTTCAAGTGAGTTGAGAAAGATGTGATGCAATCTTTTAAGGGTAGTAGATGGCTAAAATAATACGATAATTTATGGAATTGTTAGGAGTTGGGAAAGGAGTAACCGTACACCATAGACAACATACAATGGTCACAACGCCAGCCAGCACCGGCCTCACATGAGTGGCAGCCGTATGCGTCAACTCACCTCATTGTCGTGTGCGGGGTAACCATTGTATATTTGCATATTCAAGAAAATGAAAACTATCACATAAGGCGAAAATTAGTCCTTTTGGTTCTTGAGGAATGTTTTCTAACTAGAGACAGGCGACCTGATTATCCATATGTTGTAGCATTATGTTTGTTCAAGCAATATCTAGAAGACTTCTTTTGCAATCCCTACTTGATGTCGTACAAAAGATAATTATTATTCTATATAATCCTATAAAAAATAAAAGTCACATACTGTGTTTTTGGATTAAGAAAAGTGTATTCAAGTCCTTGCGTACGAATAATAAAATTTTTGCAACAACAATTACCTACGCACAAGGCCGTCCCAAAAAAATCTCTAAAAATTTTAGGCACTAAGCGAGTAACAAAAATAACCCTTATAATATACAATAAACAATCTTTATATAAAAGAATATAGTATGACTTTAATTATTATATCAATAAACAAAACAAAAGGTACAAAATAATCAAATTTATTTATATGCAATTTTGTGGTTTAGAAACTTAGAATCATCCTTAATAATAGAAGAAATCATGTTTTGTGACGTGAGATTGTGAGGCCGACCCTTTAGAACTCAAAATGAAGGATTTCATGTATAAATTATAATAATATATTAGAAAAGGTATATTAAAACTATAATATTTATATATTTTAGATAATCGAGTAGTTACGAATTCACGTCTATATTCATATCGAATCTAAAAGTATATAAAAATAGCAATTCATAAATAATATTAAAACTTTATAAACATTAATATTAAACTAGTGAAATCATACGACGTGCTTATTTTATTGACGTTTTGACGTGAATATTGTTTGCAGATGAAATACTAACGTACAAATTGTCGAAATCGAGCCTTACAAATCTTAACGCTCCCGCTGCAACGTGCGGGTTTCTTTTTACTAGTTATTAATAATAATAATAATAATAATAATATTATTATTATTATTATTATTATTAATTCTTATTATTATTATTATTATTATTATTATTATTATTATTATTATTATTATTGTAATAAATTAAGTTTAGATTTGGTAAATGGTAGTAGGTTAAACTTATTCAAATCTAAAACGGCTCTAAGGTTTGATAAGCTAAAGTAATTATTTGTTATTG
>BJCM01192031.1:0-15019 GCA_018326385.1 Flaveria bidentis
TGTTTGAATGTTTATTATTTATTAACGCATATTGAACTAATTATATAGGTTTGTGGTTGTTTGAATAAATCTTAGTAAAGTAATGATTGAGAAACATATTCAAACTTAGTCGTATGAAGTTTTCATGCGAATGGCCCATGCTAATGGACCATACACATGAACCACTTCATGCTAATGAACCTGTCACACGACTGAACCAGGAGACTGGATCAGTCGCACGATTGTGACATGATATTGACTCAGTCACACGACTGAACACTCAGTCGTGCGAATGGATCAACCGCATGACTCAGTCGCACGACTGAACCATTCAGTCACACGATTGAGAAACCCTAACCTACAAATACCACTTAATTCGTGGAAAAATAAAACACTTCAAATACCTAGGTATTAAATCGTACCCTGGCCGTCCAGAGACTTCATAGAACCTATTCCAAGTTCATAGATCGCACTGAATCGATTTGCATTCGTTCTTAATGTTTAGATTCAATCTAAAATTGATTCTACGTGCGTTCTCACTGATTGGATCGCCAATCAAATAGGATTTTGCACTATTTGAGTTGGTATACACGTAAATCAGTTAGTACTCCGTCCCGTACACGGTCCTAACAACCTTGTTTTCAAATTTTATCATCAGAATGGCAGTCATAGATTTATACTTGTTTGGCATGCCTTCATACTCTGATATTAAAGTAAACATATTCTCCAAGTCTTCAAGTTTGAGGTTTAAAACTTCCAGCTCAAACAGAAAGAAAGACTTAGCCTTATTCTTTCTTTCAATGTAGAATATCTTAGCTTTCAAGTCTTAACCCGATTTGATGATGGTTGTATCATCACCTTTTGAGTCTTCCTCTTCCTTAGACTTTGAGGGTTCTTATTCTTGATCTTGATTTTCTAAGCATTGTCTTATTCTTTCAACAACAGAGGTGATGATCACTTTATCTACTGAATGGTCAAATTGGTTTTGGGTTGGAAATTAGTTGTTTCAAGAGCTTGTTGGACTATTGGAGAAACATGCTTAGTAGTTTGAGCAAGTGGAGAAGTAGTAGGAGGTAATTATAGTTAAGTTGCAGGGGTAGGTTCGACATATGGGATGGTTTCAACAGCTTCAGACTCTTGCATTTTTCTTCTTTGATCTGAAGCTTGCCTTGACTTTTCTAGGTGTGATTTGTAGGTTCTCATCAACACCTTTTTCACTTCCCTTGCCTCGCAATCATTTATGGGTTCCTTAGTCTTAATCTGGTTAGATTAGGTATCCAAACATGTTGAAGCACACAAGTTGGTTCTTTGAGTAAGCTACCCTTCCAGTTGTTGGTCTAGTTATGAAGTAGATATCTCTCTTCTGGTCATATTCCTACTCCACATTGGATCATATGGTGGAGTGGTGTTTCTAGGATCTCTCACAAGTTTCAGCTTTGACTAAGGTTGGTACTTTTTGCAGCTATATTTTGGACTTGTCATTCCTATATCCAAAAATGCTGAAGTACTCAGTAATGTGCTCTAGAATGTTCAAGGGGCAGATCAAGTACTTCATTTTCATAGTCTTAGTAAATGATCTTTCCATTATCCCTCTTGATATAAAATTTCTTTATCTCGGAAACATACCCGATACTCAACACACTTTGGTTCCTTTCATTATCGTTTCCTCTACTTCTGGTATAATAAATCTTTCCTTTATAACTCTCTTAGGTAAAAATTTCTTTTTGGAAAGGATTGAGGAGATATGATGATTGTCTTCATAGGTGGTAGATTCAGAGTCAAAAGATACTGGAGGCTTAGTCGGTAGATTGGAAGACCTTTGAATAGTTTTCTTTGTTCTAGTTTGCTATCTTTCCTATTGCTCCCTAGCTTCTTTAAAAATTGGGAGCACTGTAGTTGCAATCTTCTGCTTGATTCATTTGATATCCAAATCAATTGTGGACATACTCATTAGTCACTTGTTTACTAAAGAAGCCATAATACTTAAGAATCATCTTCATTTGTTGATTATCTCTCAACTCTTGTTTGATACCAATATCCATTTTAGCATGATTTGTAGCTATCAGTTTTGATTTCATCTTAGCAATACTCCATTCCATGGCCATAAAATTAAATCCTTTTAACTCAAGTTAAGTTGTCGAGAGACATTTCTCTTGATTCTTCTTTTATATATTTTGAGTGGAGGCCAGTTTGGTAGTTGTGGGAATTAGAGTTTGCCGAGTGGTTTATTTTTGAGTGCTTTCAGTCGTTGGCCTAGATGACTTAGATGACACTCTCTTAACAACCTTGTCCTTTGGTCTGGGTGGAGCTGTTGGTGCTGATCCACTAGGATCCCCACCAAGATTAAAACTTCTTCTTCTTGCAGCTTTAGATTCCTTTACACTTTTGTTTAATGCAATGATATTCTTTTTTATGGAAGATACTTGAGCTCTGCCAGCATGAAGTTATACAAGTTCATCTTTAACCTTGTGTGGGAATAGCTCTACCTTTTTGGTCATTAGAAATCTAGCCTTGTATTTTTAAGACTCCATAGGTCTCTTACCTTTATCAGAGGTAGAAAATGCAGTAGATCTGACTACTAAAGATCTACATGATGCCTCACTAGTTGACGTGGTATAACTGGTAGTTGTTTGAGATATCTTAGCATCTTTAGTGATTTCTTGGTCATCTGTTTTCACATTCACCTCATAGTTAACTAGGGTTTTAGTTTTAACATCTAGTTGACCAAATATCACTTCAGCTGATTTTTTGAGTTCACACTCAAGTGTGTTATTGTGTTGTTGATGAAGTTGGATTGGCTTAGTTTCAAGAGTCACCCCATGCCTTTTTATGTCATATTCCATAGTTTGGGTTCCTCTTGTATAAACCACAAAATTTTTGATGAGGGTTCATCTACCGAATAGACCTTTTGTCTACCTGCTTTGGAAGTTGCATTAGTAGTTAATTTGTTTAGTACATTAAGAGCTTCTAAAAGCACATTGAATAGAATTGCTTCTTCTTTGGCAGATGCCTTGGGAAAGCTTTAAGTCCTAGTACAAGCTCTCTCTTTGATTGGTCTTCATCATATCTTTTTGTTTTGAGAGAGAGTAAGGAAGAAGTGTTGGACCTTTTTATTGTTGTCATTCTTCTCTTCCCAAGTTGAACCTTCTGGTTCATCCTCCTCATCACCCTCCTAGCTTCCATATCCTTTTTGAGTTGTCATAACCATACCTATCTAAAAGCTCATTCGGTTTGACTTTAGATTCAAATAGAGGCTCATAATCTTTAGTCCATTAAAAGAAAAAAAGATTGGTTGTGCAGCTTGTACAACTTGATAAGCCAATCCTTGTATAATATCCTCGGTTTCTTTGGCTCATCTTCCCTATTTCTAGTAGCATCATCTGATGACACTAAGTGAGTAGAGGAAGTCACTTCCAAAGGTTCTTGTGGTGCTGGGAGTTAAAGACTTAGGATGATAGATTGTTGAAGGTCAATTGTCTCTTGAAGTTGTTTCAACTTTGTATTCAAGATCCATTGCCCTTGTTGTAGATTGCTAAAGAGTTGTAAGTTATTTGTTTGAAGAAGTAACTCTTGAAGCTTGTTGTTTGAGAATCCTGAGTTAGGATTCCACCTTAGGGACTCTATCTGTCGAAGCCTTCAGCAGACAGTTCTCAAACTTGAGAATTGTGGCTCGTTCAGCATAACCTTGAAGCCTTGTGTTTTTAGTTTGTAATTAGTATTTGAGCAAGCTCAAGGTTATGTGCCATAAATTCATGATTTGTTCTAGATTTCCCTCATCCACTAGGGTGGAATCCGTGGGAGATGTGGTCTAAGGCCGAGCCTATACACCCTCACCACTAGAAGTGGTTTCTTGGTGCCCTGGATTCCTCTCCTCAAGGAATGACTCCAAAGAGATATTCTCAAAGTGATTTTCCATGGTTGAGGTGTTAAGTATGTTGTCTTTGTCCTATTGATCAATTGATGAATCAGTAGTAGAGATATGCTCTTCCAACTTAATCATTTCCTCCTTAGGATCAATCTCTTAGGATAAAGCATGTGGATCAGATGCTTCTACAAACACATCAGTCTCCATGTGTATGAAAAGGGAGAGACAGTGGATCATGCTGAAGTGTAGTATGAATATCTACATCCTGGGAAATAGACATGTGTGTTGGAGATTGAGAAGCTGTGTATAATGGCGCGGAATGTGAATCGATTCCAAATGAGACTTCTTCCTCAGAATTTATCTAAGCAATGTGGATATCCCTTTTGGGTTTCTCAATAGAGTGTTGGAACTCTAATTGAGGGCTGACTGGTTTGGTTTGGGTCTAGTCAGAAGAAGGAAGTGAAACCTTCTTCTTTGAGCTTTGTTTAGGTACGGCTAATACCTTTTACTTGACTAGGACCCTTGTTTCTGGTCTTCCTTTTTTAGGGGAGGTGATTTGGGGGCTTGAATCTTCTCAGTAGAAAATGCAAGGATTCATTTTTGTTTATGTGCTTTAGGATTTAAAATGGAGGGTGTGGGATCAGAAATGGAGGCTGTTGCTATGCTGCCATCCTGAGTCTTAGTGACCTCAAGCATATGTGCAAACAGAGGAGTGACTTACCAAGTAAAGATTTTGGAGTAGTCTTGAACTTTGAAAAAATAACTTTGTATAAAGTTCCTAAGGCATGAACAACTCCTTTAAGTTTAAGTTTATCACCCAATAATTCATGTAAAATTAGTTGAATGAATCTAGGGTACATTAAAAACTTAAATTTAGCAGCATCAGTTATATTTTTACACAAGTTTTAAAAAATGAAGTTTGAAAAATCAAAAATCTGTTATTTGACAACACCATGGATAGCCATTGCTAAATCTAATGGTACTTGATCCCATCCTTCTAACTTGTTTGACAAGAAGTTTAAAAAGATATGAAGGATAATTCTCCAATTGTGATATACTAGTGATTTAGATAAGGTGGATGTCGGAAAACTTTAGATGTTGTCGAATGTTTGCACAAGACACGGTTATCTTCAGCCCTTGCACCGTCTTGGTGAGTACCTTTATTCCATGTTCCCTTTGAATGGAACATGTATTCCAGAATTCCTGAATGTGTGTCTCAAATATCATTAGGCCTATAGTGATTGCATAAGCATAGTTGCTATTGTGTAAGAATAGACGGTATCACCAATAGGTTGAATCAATGCGGTGATGTTGTGATTTAGTTAGAATTCTAGGTTTTGAGCAGCCATGGAAAGAATTTGGATTATTGGTAGGATTTAAGAGATTTAAGGGTTTTGAGAGGGTTCGCTCTTAGACGAAGATTGAATATGACAATGGTGGAGAAAACTTAGATTTTTATAGTTGTGGATAATATATAATAGTGTTATTTTAAATATTTACCATCGTAACTGTAAAATCCAACAACGTGTGATAATTGAAAAGTATTTTCAGGAAAGCCTATTTGGCGCCACTACGTATCGAAAGATAAAAGTGGGACCTACCAGATCTTTTTAAAAGACATGTGCCAAAACTGTCTTGTCTGCCGAATTGCCCATTCAGTAGATGCCTAGTTTTACCCATTTATCTACCTATTTACGATATTTGGCAGATAATAAGAGTGTTCATAAACATCCGAATCCGAACATCCGAAATTCCAAACCTGAATTATCCGAAAATTCAGATATTCAAATTTTCGAATATTCAAAAATATAGATTCGGGTTCAAATAGATATTTTAAAAAATTTTAGATATCTGAATCCGAAATATCTAAAATTATTAAAATAATTATTTGTATTTTATAATATATAGTAAATTAACCCCTAAATAATTATATATAGCCCTAAAAGAAACACACCCAAATCAGATAGTACATTGTCGACCTCCTCCATCGCCAAAAGCCCGAAAACCCCGGCAGTAGCAGTTGCCTTCCTGTCATCGATCAGTCACGACTCAGGGCTCACAGCTCACGGCTTACCATCATTCATCGTCCATCATCATCCATCGCTCATCCATCATCATCCATTATTCATCTCCCCATTACCATAAGCGCATCTTTCTAGTCATTACGATTTGAGAAGGTAACTTCATTATCAAATTATTACTTTGTATTTCCACTAAAATATTAGTCAATGATTGAACTCTAATGGTCTAATGTGTAGACTTGTTTTTTTCATACAATAAGCAATATGTTAACCGATAAGTGTTTGTGACTTTTTGTAACTATGTTTTTCAATGGAAACTTTTGATCCAAGCAACTCTTGTGAGTTAGTTTTTGAAAATGAGGTTGTGTCAAAGACTATAGAAAAGAAGCAAATATAGAAAAATGATGGTAAACCTCTTGCTAGTATTGTAAATGAATCTCTTAAGGAAATATATAAAAAAGATGGGAAACCTCCTGCTAGTACTGTAAGTGAATCTCTTTTGAACACGTGTGGGAAAAAAGATTGATTTAGTGGGATCATTTTATTGGGTGTTACATAGTTGATACGACTGAGTGCATCTACTATCATAGAAGAATTTATTACTCAACTAAAAGTGGGACCACCCTTTTGAAAAATCACATAAATTGTTGTAAACAATATCATGCAAATATTGATAATAAGCAAAAACTAATTAATCTTGAGTCAAAAACTTGTGTTAGTGCTGATGGTTCTGTTGAAACTATAATAATTTCAAAGTTACAGGAGTTTAACCAAGAATTAATTAGGAAAGACTTAGTGAAAATGTTGATTGTTAATGAACTTCATTTTTCTTTTGTGTAGAGGTAGGGTTTTCACGCATTTTGTAAGGTTATTAATCCTTATCTTAGTGTACCTTCCCGTTCGACTATAACAAGAAATTGTTACAATTTATATATTGAGGAAATGAGAAACTTGGTGAATATCTTTTAAAACATGTCATCCATAATAAATTTAACCAGAAACACTTGGACTTCGGGTTAGAATTTATCTTATATATGTTTGATTGCACATTTATAGATGATGATTGGTGTTTACATAAGAGGATTATTAACTTTTGTCCTATCCTGGGTCATTCCAGGGACATAATAGGGAGAGCAGTCGAAAAGTGTTTAACTGAATGGGGTTTAAAAAATATTTTGACTGTTATGATAGATAATGCTAGTGCTATTGATCTAGCTATTCAACATTTGCAAAAGGTTTTTTAACTATTAGGAGTGTGGTATTTTGAAAGGATCTTTTTTGCATATGAGATGTGCAACTCATATTTTAAATCTAGTTGTTAAAGATAAACTTAATAGTTTGACTTTAGCAATTAAGAAAATATGTGCCCTTGTAAAATATGTGAGGTCTTCTCTTGTTAGACAAATTTAAAGATTTTGTTGAAGAAGAGAAAATAGAAAGGAAGATCTGGGTGTGTATGGATGTTGATACACGATGGAACTTTACCTTTTTAATGTTAGAATCTGTTGTTAAATTCAAGAAAGCCTTTTCAATTTTATTTTATGAGGATTATAGTTGTGAAAAAGAACTTAAGAAGAATGTAGGTAGTTTTATTTTTGAGGATGATTGGAATGATGTTAGCAATTTGTTGCCTTTTTTGAAGATTTTTATGATGCTACATTAAAGTTTTTTGGTTCTCCCTATGTGACTCCCAATGCTTATTTGCATGAAATATTTGGAATTGGAACTGTGATTGATGGTTTTACAAAGCATGAAGATGAGTCAATAGGTTCAATTGAACCTAATATAAAACAAAAATATCAAAAATATTGGGGGATGTCACTAAGATGATCCAGTTTTTGTTTACTGTTGTGGTTCTTGACCCAAGAAGGAAATGGTAATATATTGAATGGATTGTTAGAGAAAAGTATGCCAATGAGAGTGTCATCAAAAGTTTAGATAATAACTTACGTGCTTTGCATGTTTCTTATCAAAAAAAATCAATGCCTCATAATGAAAAGAATGCGGAAGAGTCATAATCTAATTCTACTCAACTATGAGGTGATGACCGATAAGTAATATTGAAGAACTTATGACGAAGCGGTTTGAATAGGCCATGGGGATTTCAGATACATCTTTGAGAAAAAAGTGAGTTAGAAAAGTATCTTGGGGAAGATCCGGAACCTACGGATGCACGTTTTGATATATTACAATGGTGGAAATTTCAACATTGTCGTTATCCTATTCTCGCAAAGATGGCTCGTGATATACTTGTCATTCCAATATCTACAGTAACCTCAGAGTCAGCTTTTATCACTGAAGGTCGGTTTGTTGATTCTTTCCGAACTACTTTAACCCCAAGAATGATGGAGGCCTTGGTGTGTGCACAAGATTGGTTATGTGCTTCTAATACAACTATTATGATTGAATATATATTACTTGAAATTAAAATTTTGGAAGTGGAAGATAAGTAATATCTAATAAATTATCATTTTTATTTCAATTATATAGGTTCTTAAATTCTTTATTTGTAATTTTTAATATCATAGGTTTGAAGCAGTTAGTGGTGGAACAACCCACCATTATCATTGATAAAAGAATTGATGAAACGTCCAAATTGGATGAGGTATTTATTTATATTTATGTCTTTAAATATTTTCAGATATATATTTTCTAAGTCTTTGCATTATATTCTACATATTTGTTTTGTATAAGAATATTTTGAATTGAGAATTTTTTGTTTGTTTGTAGGATATGAACTTTTGATACAAAGATTGGTGTATTGCAAATTTAAAGTAGTGGTAAGAAATAATTCAAGAAAAATCTTTTGACTTTTTAAACATATTCAAATGTTTCTATTTAACTATTTAAATCTTTGAACTTTTAGGTTGGTATTTTGAGTAATTGAACTTAGTAGTTAATCATATGGGTATTTACTTCTTTTTTTATTTACAATGGTGAATCAAATACAAGATTTTTTTTATTTGTATATTATTAACTTGTGGTGATGAATGATGATACATGATTGGTCTATTGAACTTGCAAGCAGTGATGAAGATTAAAGACCTCAGGATGCAATCAAAGTCTTTTGACATATTTAAATTTTAAATGTTTATATTTGACTATTTAAGCGTGAAGTTTTTGGATGTTTTCCCATTTTTCGTTGATATTATGATTAATTGAACTTTGAATTTAGTTGTTAACTATTTTGGATATTTTAGCTATGTATTATTTAAATTTCGGATTAAGCAGGGTAGAAGTTGGTTTATGACTATTATCTATTATTTTTTATACATGGTCATTCTGATATTCAAATATATATCCGAATCCATATCCGAAATTTAGATATCCGAAATTTCGAATACGGATTCGGATAGTAAAATCCACTCTCTGAAAATTTCGGATATCTGAATGAACACCCCTAGCAGGTACCTAGTTTTACCCATTTTAGTTATCAACAATACATTTCTTTATTATTTTTATCGGATATCATTTTGTAAATCATTTACATTTTTTAAAGTTTATCGTCCCAATAACAGATACAAGACATTTAAATTTTGTTTCATCAAATGCTTTTGTGAAAGGATCGGCATATTGTTCATTTGTATGGAATTTAATTAATTTAATGATATTCTTTTCTACACAATCTCTAATGAAATGATACTTGATATCAATACGATTTGTTTTTAAATGCTGAAGTGGATTGTTGGTGATTGAGATAACATTAATATTGTCAATATGAATTATAGTGTTCATAAAGGTTACTACATAATCTCTAAGCTGAGTATGAATCCATAGCACCCGAGGACAATAACTAGATGTAACAATATACTCTGCTTCAGCAATTGATGTAGACACACATATATGCTTCTTGCATTGCCATAAGACTAATCTTCCCTCTAGAAATTGACATCCTCCTAAGGTGGACTTCTTGTTGATGTTGCATCCTCCATAATCACTTCTTATATATCCATAGAGATTAAAGTCACCTCTCTTAGGGTACCGTAAACCCAACTTAGGTTCCACTTTACTTCAAAATTCTCTTGGCAACCACTAGATGTGACAGTTTTGGAGCATCTTGAAAATATTGAACACAAAAATATGGCAAACATGATATCCGGTTTGCTGGTTGTGAGATACATGAGAGATCCAATGATTGCTCTATACTGCTCCCGATCATCTGCTTCCCCCTCAATATCAAGAGTTAATAAACATTTTTTAGACATGGAGGTTTTTGCAGCCTTAGCATCAGTAGCTTGGAATCTTACTAATATGTCTTAAACATACTTAGATTGATTTATGAAAATATCATTAGAGGTTTGTTTCACTTGCAACCCTAGAATAAAAGTGAGTTCTCCCATTGACCTAATCTTAAACTTTGACTTCATGAGACCTTCAAAGGCTTTGCACAAGCTTTTATCTCTAGACCTAAAAATGATATCATTCATATATACTTGTACTAAAATGATATCCAAAACAACTTTCTTGATAAAAAGAATTTTATCTATAGTTCCTCTGGTGTATCTATTTTAAGGGAAAAGTAGAGAGTGACTCATACCATTTCCTTGGAGTTGGATGAAGATCATAAATGGTTCAAAGCCAGGTGGTTGGCAGACATAAACTTCTTCATCAATATCACCATAGAGGAATGCACTCTTGACATCCATCTAAAACCCCTTGAAGTCTTTGGGGCATCAAATGCTAGAAAAATTCTGACTACTTCAAGCCTAGCCACAGGAGCAAAGACTTTATCATAATCAATCACTTCTTCTTATGTGTACCCTTGTAATGCAGTCTGTCTTTGTTCTTGATAACAATACCTCTATCATCCTTCTTATTTCTAAACACCCATTTGGTTTAAATTGTAGTCTTTCCGTTAGCAAGTGCACATAGTTTCCAAACCTTCTGTCTGACAAATTGAAGAAGCTCCACTTACATAGATTCTACCTAGTTGTTATCTTTATTCACCCTACTTATTGTCTTGACACTAACATTTATATCGCCAATGATATTCTCAACTGGGTGCTTTTTATGAATTCTTAGTCTTGGGATTACTTGGAGTTGCTAAGATAGATCCAAGTTGGAGAAATATTTTTATAAAAGTTTGGTAGATGGATTGACTGGTTCAATTGCCGGAATCACTCCTTCTTCAAAAGTTGTCATACTTGGTTCCTTTTCAAGAGATTGTATAGTACTATCATGATCATGAGATTTCTCATCTGATTAGTCATAATGAGTAATTATTGGTTGACCCACATTATTTGTGGTACTAGTATCTACTTCTGTTGAATGTGGCTGAACTATGTCAGGAGATGACCTATTGTGACTAAGACCTTGTGGTCTTTAGTACTTAGGACTTGTATGTCTGCTTATTTGTTGATAGACTATTCTAAAACATTCCCAATCAATAGTTAAATGCATTTGTGAATTTAGATTAAACATCCAACTTGGTGTATTTCCAACACTATTTGAGAAATTCTCATTAAATATGACATTTTTAGATTCCTCAATATTGTCGTCAACCTTTTTGTATACTCTATAAGCCTTAGATGTAATGAGTATTCTACAACGAACCCATTTGCTGATTTCTCAATAAGTTTGGATAAATGATATTTAGTATTTAAAAGGGTGCATGGATATCCAAAAGGTCTTAAAGACCCTATGAATGATCTTCTCTTATGCCATAATTTTTAAGAGGTTTTTCCATATTTCTCTACTATCAACACCATGTTCTGAACATAGCACGTAATGTTTATTGCTTTAGCCTAGAATGTTACAGAAAGTTTGTAGTCAGAAAACATGGTCCTTGCGGCCTCAATAAGTGTCCTGCTTCTCCTTTCAGCAACAGTGTTCTGCTGAGTAGTTCTAGGAGCACTATATTGCCTTGGCAATACCTTTGGATTCACAAAAAGAATCAAGGATGTGGTTTTTGAATTCAATGTCCTGATCACATCTAATTATTTTATCATTTTGATCAATTTGGTTCTTAATTTTGATAATAAATGAATTTTAAAATTTCACCAGTTTCATCTTTAGTTTCTAAAAAGAAAACCCAAGTGTTTTTAGTAAATCATCTATTATTAACAAGCAATATGATTTTCTTCCCAAACTCTTTACACTTGTTGGCCGAAATAAGTTCATGTGTAACAGATATAAAGGAGTTGTGACTAAATGCAATTCTTTGGACTTATGAGAAAATCTGTGTTGCTTTCCTCTTTAATAGGCAACACAGTATTCAGCATATGCAAACTCCTTGTTTGACAATCCTGTGACCAACCCATTGCGAACTAGTTTGTTCATGTTTTTGAGTTTTACATGTGCCAGTCATCTATGCCAAAGGGATGATTCATTTATTGAATCTTTGGAAATGAAATATGATATATTTCTTGAAGGTGATGCATTCTACGTGTTGAGTATATACATATTGTCCTTCCTAGGAGCTCTTAAAAGTATTTTTTTCATTTGAAATCTCAAACCCAGGAGATAGGACAATACATTTATGCTTTATGAAGAGAGTGTTGTGTTTTTTATTACACGGTTGAAACAAACTCAACATAATATAGTTTAACTTTTTTAAACAGTTCACCTTGTCAAAGCTTATCTTGTCATTGGTGAGTGCCCCCTGCAAGTAATGTATCCTCCCTTTTGTATCACATCCAAATGAATTAGATCCACCATTATATGGTTCTAGATTCACCAGGCATGATCTGTTACCTGTCATGTGCTGTGAGCGTCCACTATCTGCAATCCATATGTTTGTTTTGGCCTGCGGATGATCCTGCACATAAAAAAATTGGTTAATGATGAATGGGGACCCAAACTTGTTTAGTCTTGGGTATTCTAGTTTTTAGCAGTTCTTTTTCAATGATAAATGCTAAAAGGCTGGTCTTTGGTTTTGGGTCAAATAAGGATTCGAAAACTGTATTTAGCTTCCAGGATTTTTTTACTTTTCTTGATACTTTGACATTATTCTTCTTGTGATGACCTTCTAAAGCTTTTAGATATGGTGAAGGATTCTCAAAAGTCACTTCTTCTTATTTAATTTTGTAGCTACTGATTTGTTCGACAGATCCTTCAAAGGTGTTGACTTTGCCTTGGAACCAACACTTCAAGGACTTGTTTTCCTAATAGTTTTTTAACAACACCTTTTCCTTTTGATGGTAATTTGATAGCTGCAGACTTCTTTGAAGGTTTTGGAAAGTTGAGACGATTGATTGAATGTGCTATGGGATTGTATTGATAGTCTTTTGCAAAGTGATTGTCTTCCCCAAATATTAGTTTGCTTCTTAGCTCACTTCATCATCTGCCTAATCTATTGTAGCTCCTTTTTCAACTCTTTATTATTGCCTCTTCTTATCAGCTCATAATCAATGACATCTTCAATTTTCACTTTCTTTTTTGAAGATCTTGTCAGTTGACTTTCCTCAATTCCACCTACCTTCTATTTATCTTGTGATCAACATGGGTGGTTAGATCTATCTTCTTCACTTGAAACCTCTTTTTGTGGATTTCTATTGCCTTAGAATTATACCTTTGAATATATGGTTTGGGTCTCTCTTATAAAGAGTTTGAGGTTTGTTGGATCAAGAAGAAGGCTTGTGCAACCAAAACCAAATCACTTAGAACATTTTGGTGCATCTAATAAAAGACTTCCGAAGCTAAGCATGGAACTTCCGAAGGATATGGAGTTCTTCTGAAGATAAAGAGCAAGATCAAACTTCCGAAGGAAAAGCTTCAACTTCCAAAGACAAAGTCTTCTCTTCCGAAGTTCAAAACTTAGAAGAAATAAAAGACAATTGTGACATCCGTCACCTTAAGGTCCGTCAATTAACGTGGTTTTCCATTAGTTTTCTTTGACCATTCATTCCTCATCTTTATTAACTCCCTGTGTGGATATCATACTTGTTATATCATCCTTATGCTTGTGTTTTCTTCGTGATCGTGAGCTATGCTTAAAACTTTTACAAATTTCATCACCGTTATCACTAAATATATCGTTTTATATAATATTATTTCACTAATAAAACCATTTTTAAGATACCGATAACATTAATTACATCTTTATTATAAATATAATTAGCCTATTTAAGTCGTTTTCAACCGAAACAAACTTTGGGAACTCGGGGGCTAAGTGCAGGGGCTAAAATTGTCATTTTCCAAACTTGGGTTGGGTATATAAACCCCCATTTCCCAGCCATTCTTCAGTTTCTCCTTCTTCTTCTTCATTTCTTCTTCTTCATTTCTTCTTCTTCATTCTTCTTCACTTCACATCTTCTTCATCTTTGCACCAAAATCGCCCGGTTTCGTCTCGTTTTCTTCGTCTAGACTCCATCTACAACTTAGTCTACTCCATCCTTGCAGGTAGACGACCTTGGTTGTCCCTTTCTTGCTCGTTTTACTGCTGTCCATTTCTAGGGTTTCGGGTATTCGGGTTCAACCCGAATACAAGAGGTCGTGTGGGTGCGTGTGATGTCTTTCTGCGTGTGCTTCTTGTTTGTGTGTGTTTGTAGTGTGTTTCTGGAAGTCCTTGTTGTGTAAAACTCGTGCTCGGGGCAGCCGAAGGCTGCACTGCACTTCAGCAGTCGCGAACCTACAGTTCAGGCGACTGGGTCTGTCATGCGACTGAGCCGTACGACTGGGTGAGTCGTGCGACTGAGTCATGCGAATGTGTCATTAAGGCGCCTGAGTCGTGCGAATGGGAATGTCATGCAACTGAGTCGTGCGATCGAATGAATGTGTGCGATTGAGTCAATGTGGATGAATGTGGTGTGCGATTGATTCATGCGACTGAATGAATGTATGCGACTGTGCGTGTATCGCACGACTGAAGGCCAATCGTACGAATGAAGGTTCAGTCGTACGAATGAAGCTCATTCGTACGAATGAAGGTTGATTCGGGCGTATGTAGGTTAAGTCGTCAGATTTGGTGTTGTGTGGTACGACTGAATGCCAATCATGCGAATGAAGGCTCAATCGTACGAATGAAGCTGATTCGTACGAATGAGGGTTGATTCGTGCGAATGGAGTGTTGAGTTGTGCATCTGGTCTGTTATGCGATTGAAGTTGCTGTGTGTGTGAATCCCTTCTGATTGACGTGTGATGTTGAGGTAACATTAACACAGTTGTCATTACTTGACCACAAAGATTAAAGTCAACGCTATCAACAGGCAGATAC
>BJCM01192032.1:0-17760 GCA_018326385.1 Flaveria bidentis
AGACTTTGTCTTCAGACTTTGTCTTCAGACTTTGTCTTCAGACTTTGTCTTCAGACTTTGTCTTCAGACTTTGTCTTCAGACTTTGTGTTCAGACTTTGTCTTCAGACATTGTCTTCAGACTTTGTCTTCAGCTGATGTCTTCAGACTTTGTCTTCAGACTTTTTCTTCAGACTTTGTCTTCAGCTGATGTCTTCTTCTTCAGTTGTTATGATGTCTATGGGACTTAAAGGTTTTTCTAATCTGGCTCATTGGTTCTTTTGGTCCAACATGCATGAACATTTTTTTGGGACAATTTGAGATATAAAACAAGAGAATAGACAAACGTTTATAAGGCAAGATTGACTCTGCATCCGAACTCCATCAGTGATGGATCTTATGATGTTATCATGTGGGTGATCTTTTAACATTTTATAGTCAGAGATCATGGGGAAAATAGATGAAGGCGGTAGGCTAATTGGTTATGGATGGATAGATGAAGGTGAAGTTGATGTTAGTGAAGAAGCAATTGGAGAGATGGCTACTACCGGCTCAGATGAGGCAGATGTAGGTGAGGAGGAAGGAGATGCAGAGACAGGTGGATGTTGACGGTTGAATGATGAAGATGAAGATGCAATATCAACTGATGCAATATCAGGTGTGGAAGATGTAGGAGAGTCATGAGGTATAACAAGTGTTGGAGGAATGAGGTTTGTATGAATATTGGAGATGGACGCATCATTGTCAAAAACTAGAAGATTAAACGAGTTAAACACAGTATCAGAGTCAAAGAACCATGCTGGTTCAGATCGAACATCGGAAGAATTAGATTCCTGCCAATCAATATAAAAGGACTCTTGAACAATACGTGTTCTCTTGTTATATATTCTAAAAGATTTTTTAGAAGAAAAATAGCCGACAAAGTAACATTCATCGGACATGGCACCAAACTTTGTCTTCTGCGCCTGAGTATTCAATAAAGTGTAAGAGCATCCAAATGGTCGAAAAAAATCAATTAAAGCCTTCTCTTATGAAATAATTCATAAGGAGTCTTTGGTTTATCTTTGACAATCAACACCTATTCAGATAATATGAAGCACAATTCACCGCCTCAGCCCAAAAGATGATGGGTAAAGAGGATTCAATCAGCATTGTACGGGAAACTTCAATAAGGGTGCGATTCTTTCATTCAGCCACACCATTCTGTTGAGGCATCCTCACAGCACTAAATGGTCTTAAAATCCCCTTTGCAGCACAGAACGAATCAAAGATCTTATTTCTGAATTCAGTATCGTTGTCACTTCTGATGGCCAAGACCTTTCTCTTGCTTATCGTCTTGATAGAAAGTATTAACTTCTGCAACTCCTCAGCAACCTCTCCCTTATGAGCTAGAAATCTTACCCAAGAATATCATGAGAAATCATCTGTTACAACAAGACAGAAAGATTTTTTAGCAATTGATTTAACACTGATTGGGCTAAACAAATCAGTGTGTAACAACTCGAGAGGACTAGTTATGCTATTTACAAGTTTTGGTTTGTGTGGTTTCTTATGTTGTTTGCCCTTGGCACACGCCATACAATTTTCGCTCACAGAAAAATATTTTAATGGAAGTCCTCTAACGAGATTGTTTTTTACTTATTTGTTTATAAATTTGAAGTTAACGTGGCCCAATCTACGATGCCATAAGAGAGACTCAGAAGTGGAAGCTTTGGAAAGAAGACAGGTAGCAGTAGACTTTGACTCCCTTGAACCCATATCAAGAAGATAAGTATTATTCTTTCGTGGAGCCCGCATAAGTATCATTTCATCTGGAATATCAATCTCAGATTTTAAAAAGAGACATTCATTGGACTTAAACAAGACCAGAATGTCTTTATCACAGATCTAAGAGACACACAACAGATTAAATGCAAGTTCAGGTATATAATTGACTTTCTCCAAAGTTAGAGAGCCATTGGAAACTTCTCCTTGACCGATCATCTTTCCTCCTTTATTATCGCCAGCAAATGCCACATAACCTCCATTTATAATCCGATAGTTGGTCAAGAAGTCCTTGAGCACCGTCATATTCCTAGAGCATCCACTATCCACATGCCATACATTGTTTACAACCTTACTGGATGACTCCTACAACAATATAAAGAATAGCTTATCCGGGTGAGATAGGAACCCAAGTTTGAATAACTTTGGATTTAGGAGAGACAAATTTCTTACAAAATAAATTATTAACTAATTTTGCAATTTATTTCCAAATGAATTCCTATTTACGTGTCTATGATGTAGAGTGGGACAAAATTTTTAACTATATGATCATCTTGGCCACACCTGAAATAGTGTGGTTTTAATCTAGGTCTGTTGTGTGATGAAGTAGGGATGTGATCAATGTGTTTTTCCTCATCACATTCAGACACATTAGAATCAATGTCACTATATTTCTCATACATGCCTCGAGGTCTATATTTATTTGAACAATAATGATTATTTACAGAAGAAGATGAATTGTCATCTGAAGTATAAGTAGTACTTGTACCACATGGGCTAGCTTCAAATGAAGTTGATACCATCTCATTTAATAAAGAAATATTCGTTGGGGTAAAAGATGGAATAGGATGAGAAAAGAATTTGTCAAAACAATTAGTTTTATGTTTCTCGTTATTCTTTGTAATGGAATCATTCGCCTATTAACACAATCAGAACCGGTAGCATCGTCACAATTTACATAATTTGGAGATAAAATAGAAACATGACAAGAACATGATGATGCAACATCTGTTACAGGTTCACTAGAAACAAAAACAGAATTTAAACTAGATTTATGATCTAAAACACAATGTTGATAATCAGGTGTACTAAGACTAGTACATCCAAGCCCGCTAGTTGGTCCATAATCGTAGTCCTCACAAACATGCTTAGGATTTACACCTTCTAAACCTGCAGACATACTGTTAGTACCTGTTTGGATCAAATCATTAGAAGGATGAGAAACAGGCATAGGAGAATAACAGTATGTACTATGAGGATGATAAAACTTAGCATTTTCATATCCCATTCCGGTTTTAATCCTAGCCCGCCGTTGAGATTTACATAAATCATCATGTTTCATTCCTGATATAGTCCATTTATCTAGCTTTGACTGAAGTTTACTTGTTTCAAATTCAGCAAGAGCAACTCTTTCAGTCAAAGTATTAATCTTAACGTTTCTTTCCAAAACTATTCATTTTAGATGATCATTCTCTTTTAAAGCCTCATTTAAGTTAACAATATTTTGACTCATTTATTTTAAGTTCCTCATTAATTCATTTTAACTCTTTCTCATTATCAATTAATAAACGATTAGCCTTGTAAACCCCAAATAACCTGATTTTACATGCAGAGGAACACATATCCTGAATTACCTCATATGGAAGTCCCATCACCACCTTTTCTGCTGCTAAGGCCTTCTCACATTAGCAACCAGAGTGCTCGACTTGCTTTCCTCAACAGTGATATCAACATCATCTTTTTTCTTTTCTCTGTTCAGTGGATGGATTTCCTCCCTTTTTCAATTCCTCATATTTATCCTCTTTCACTCTCTCATCCTCCTTCACCTGTACCGACTCCTCAACTTCACTTGTAAGATCTTTGAACGGATAAAAGTCATCTTCACAATCTATCTTACCCTTTCCTTTCACAACTTCAGCTACCAATGCTTGATTAATCTCTTCTCTTGTCTCTTCTACTTCAGCACTCCAATCAAAGTTTGAGATCAAAGCAGTCTCCTTTTTCTGACCCATTTCCTCCTTTTCTTCGTTAGTAGTTAATCGTGGAACTACTGTATGTCTGGAATCAGTGACAATTGGTGATGGACATTCACGTTTGAAATGTCACAGCTATTTACAAATAAAACACCTCAGCTTGGACTTATCAAATCCCAGTTTGGAGTTAGAGCTTTGACCTCCAAAATTCTTTCTCCTAGTACGCTCCATGAATCTTCAAGCTCGAAGTGTCAGCATGGCCATTTGCCATTGAATATACGTCTCTTCCAAATCATCAACCTGATACATATCCTCCATTGTCATCCCTTTTCCTTTTAACTCAGCTACCACAAACGCTCCATAGCTCTGAACAAACATACCAAAAAGAGCCATTATCTCAGATGGAACAGAAGCTTCAACATTTGCTTTGAATTAGCCTGATATCTCCCAATAGTACTACATCCTCCTAAATAATTACCAGTTTCACACTTCCTTGAATAGATGTCTGAATATGAGAGCTTGTAGCAGAAGAAAGGAATGCAGCATTTTTAGTGAAACCAGATGTGGGCATCATGGCTTGATTGTACTCCCTTCTCTTCATGTCTAACTCAAAAGATTTAAGCTTATTAATGATATCCATTAACTTGTAATCAGTGAAACCTCTTTCTTGCTTTAGCATTCTCACCTAAAGGCTCCACTGAGGTGGGAGAGAATCTAGCAATCTGCTCACTTGCTCACTTGCTCACTATTGAAAAGCTTTTCATCATATTTCTTCAGTGTGCATGATACTGTCAGAAAACAATTAGTGAGATCTGTGAGGTTCTCATTCTTGTATCCCACAAAGGAGTTGAATTCTTTTTCTGCTTGAACACTCTTGTCTTTTACCAACTCGTTTACCATCGTAGAACTTGCACAAAGCGTCGGAAAAAGACTTAGCATTCTTATGCTCTGCAAATCGATTGTAGATATTAGGTGAGAGACAAAGAGTCAATGCTCTGAATGCTTTTTGATCTCAATCAATCAGCTTCATATCCATTTCATTGAATGTTTATGGGTCCTTGTTTTGAGATACAACATCACAAATAGTGACAGTTGGTATACGAGTACCATAAATGATAGATTCCCATTGATTATGATCTGTATACAAGAAGAAGGCTTTGAGACATCTCTTCCAATCCTCGAAATGATCTCCGTTTATAAGTCGTGGAGGTCTATTGGGAGCAACACTTTCAAGATCAGCCAGGGTGAGGGAGGTCAACTTTGACATTGTAGTTTCACTGGAAATGAAGTAGTTTCGGCAAAAGAAAAGGTAGTTTCGCTAAAGAAAGGTAAATTCGCAGACAATTTCGCTGAAAAAACTAGTTTCGCTGAGTTTCAGTAGTTTCGCAGGCAAATTCGACAGCAATTTCGCTAACCAAATGCCAAAAACAGCTTAGTTTCGCCGACAAATTCACACAAAACAAGCTTGAACTTTCGTTCAATAATACTTTCGGCAGCAATTTCACTTGTAAATCACCCACAAGCACCGTTGAACTTTCGTTCAATAAATCTAGTTTCGCAGAGCAGTAAAAAAAACTTCAATGAGGATAACACCAATTCTTTCACTGGAAAAACTTCTAATTTCGTAGAATGAACATATAATTTCGCTGAACGAAGCTGAAAAACTTATTCAACAAGAAATCAATCTGAAAATCATTAATCACTCAATGGATTTGAGATCTGATGATTAACAGAGTTTCTCCAACCAATAACCAACAAAATTTAATCAAATTCCCTATCAAATACACACGAATTTGATTTGAAATTAATAAAAACTTGATATTGAACAAAGTACAACCAAAAACTCAACAAATCATGAGCACTAAGGCTTTGATACAATATTGTTGATCCATCAGATTAATTTGTAGTACAAATAAAATGTTGGATTGTTCAATATCAAAACAAACAATGGAGAAACAAGGATGATGAAGATTGAAATAACCACAAATGAATCACAATAAGGCAATGATGATCAACATAATCAATAATAAGAAAGCACAATGATATATCTGTGAATAAACTGCTTACAATACACACTTACAACAAAGATAAACGATTAGGTCTTTTGCAAGCTTAATCCATAATGAAAGTGATCAAAACTATATATAGCAGTCTTAGTTTCGCAGACACTTTCGCTGGCAGCGAAACTGTTCTGCTGAACCTATAGTTTCACCCGGCAGAAACAATAGTTTCGCCAAGAGAACTAAATAGCTGACTGTGACTGCAAAACAAAATAAAACTAAATACATATAAAAGTAAACTAACATAAGACCTATTAAAAGAAAATATAAACAATCTAATCTAAGGTGAGTCCAACCTATACATGATCTTCACTAGCTTTCTACTTATATTACTTTGTTTATTGTATCAGTTTACTATTATGTTCTGTTTATCAAAACCTATGAACTCACCAACCTTGTGTTAACACCTTAGCATGTTTCTTTCAGGTTCTTAATCAAGCACGTGTAGGATCATCACATCATATCATTCATCATTTATTGGATCGGCAAAGAACAATTGCATTTTTCTACTCATTATACTTATATGGTTTTGTGCGTGTTTGCGCCATTTGAATTATGAATTTATATGCTTCCGCATTACTTTTCAAGTTTTTGTGTTTAACTTTGATTTTGAGAATTATTAATTTCAATGAATAATTATGTTTTTATAATTGTTGTGTCATTTGGTGTAACTAATGGTTGAGATCCTGGTATGTCACGTGCCTAACGTTATTACCCCGTTCGGGATGTGGGACATACCTCACCAAGGATGGTGACTACTCAGATTCATCGAGGACGATGAGTCCAAAGGAGGGTGATTTTGACACCCTACACATATCCCACATCGACCGTGGACAGAAGAGATTCCTGGTTCATAAGGAATGTCCGGTCTCTAATATCAATAATGCGTTTTAGGCGTATTAGCTATGGATGAGAGGAGAACTTTATAGTTAAGCGGGCTCATGTGGAAGCAGTCCAGGGATAGGTGACCACCCTGGGAAATTTTAACCCGAACAACCAAAAGCAAATCCGTGAGCTTCTCATGGGCAAAGCAGACAATATTGTTGGTGTGAGGGGTCGGGTGTTACAAAGGGTAAATTCGCAGCCCACTTTTTAACCTTTAATTTGGTTACGAAACCCTAAAAATTCGTAGCTATCAACCCAGGGACGCAATTATATGTCCTCAGGGATGTAATTTACGTCCATAGGTACGTAATGTATGTACTCAGGGATGTAATTTACTAGCCTTACTGAATCAACACTTTTTCTTTTTGTTTTGTGTCCTAGTTTGCGTGTTTTATTTTGGCTAATCACACATAGGACGTAAATTACGTCGGACGTAATTTACGCCCCTTTCACTTCTTTTTCATTTATACTATTTCTCAAGTGTTGTCTTTTTCTTGAGCATCCAGCTTCCATTCTAACTCCCGAAAATACCCGAAATGTGTCCGTTTTAGCTCCGTGAGCCTAAAATTCAATTAACTCTCAAATTAATTGTGTATTACAATATTAAACACGTAAAAATACCTAAATAAACATTTTAATATATTGAAAAACCCCTAAACATCACATCCCTACACTTGAGTTTTGCTTGTCCCAAGCAAAATTATCATGAAATTATAGAAACCCATTTAGATAATTACTCTTTATTATATCAAATCTTAATAAAGACCCAAGGTCATACCCTTATTCACAAGTCTTATAATGTTCAATAGCTTTAAATTCTAGTAAGTAAAATGATATGCAAGTAAAAGAAGAAACACCTAAGTAAACCTAATATACCTCTAATTCATAATTACATTAACACATCCTTCATAATGGTTCACTGCTATCGGCTATATCTGGACTAGCAAGAGATGTACTAGTATAATCACTCAATGACCATATATGAACCCTAATAGCATAAGCTTGTATCACAATTGCACCTCCATCAACTAACATAGACATTACACATATCAAAAGAACTTACGACTTTTGGGCTTAGGTAAATGTAGGAAGTTTTGGCTTTTTAATGTGGCTAAAATCAAAACATGTACAACAGACCGTCCACCAACCTTTATAACACATAAACTAACCAATATGGATAACTTTTAACCCATTTTTAAACAACTTTCATAATTTTCTTCTCTTTTCTTTTCTTTTTCTTTATTTTCTTAAACTTTATGCATTTTCGTACTTTGAATATTGCCACAATCTATAATTAAAATTACTAATAACTTATGTTTTCTGCATTGGGTTTGACAAAAAAAATCATTCAATGCTCAACATGGCTACTAATTGGTAAAATTGGATCAAGATAATACAACGTTAGTAAGCAAAAAGGAATCCTAACTTTCCTTCATCTTCTATGTGTATGAATCTAGTCCATAGTCACAACGTGCATCAAGTAACACAAGTTCTACGATATAAGTAGCATATGGCCTACTCTCAAACAAATGAATTCGTAAAAATATGCTTTAAAGAATAGTAAGCTCAATATCTCACCAAGTAGGACATAGGGTTGCCAAGTAGGACATAGGGTTACCAATTTGCACATGAATCCAATACCTTTTATAAACCACTTGCTAGAAACACTTTATCACGCAACTTTAGAATATACCCATGACCAAGGACCTAAACCAATCCGTTAATATCTAAAAAGGAGAATTTTTTCCAAAAATTTCAATATTTGTTCAAATTTCCTTTCCTTAAAATATGGATTCTTCCTAAGGTTTCCCATCCCCACACTTGGTATACTTGTCCCCAATGTGATTTGTTCAAATTTCCTTTCCTTAAAATATGATTTATTTAACAATCCTAATTTTCATTCCACTTTAACCATGAGACCCAAACACATGATATAATACAAATATAAACACAAACATAAACATCACATTCCCAATCTCATCACTGTTTAACACCCCCAAGAACAAATAAAATCAAACAAAGACAAAAAAAAAAGCACACATAGACTTGATCGAAGATGACTGAATGTGCCCTAATGTTTACATTTAGGGATTATGGGTAAACATAACCAAACACATCCTCAAGTCTGCTCCTTAAATTCTATGTGCTTCCCCACACTTGTGTATTTACATCTAGTGATTAAAACTAAAAATACAAAACAAAAAAAACACAAAAACTAAAGGAATAAATAAACATACTTTCGTAGGAATCACGGTCGCATATAGCTTATGCAACAAGCCTTTTAAACCCCTTAGTAGGCCTGAGTGGACGAGTAAAGTCTTGTGAGCATTTTAGTGAACACACCTACAATGTTCTAAACAACTAAGATCATAAAAAACTAAAAATTACAAATATCACAAGTTGCCTCCCAAGTAGCGTTAAGTTTTAGGTATTCAGCTAGACCGTACCTGTCACCACTCATGACGATCGAAAGTGGTGCTTGCCTTCTAAGAGTTCTATAACTATTTGCTTTTGTTGATCTGATGGGTTCCCAACATCATCCAAACATGGACCAATCATCATTGTCATAACTTGAACATTTTTTGGATCTGGTGGATCACTAACTTCTTTCTTTCATCTAGCTTCTCATGCTTTACTTCCATCTTCATCACCAGCTCTTTATTTTCTTCTGAATGTACAAGCTCCTTAACCTGTTTGGCCCTATCATACTTAAAACCATACTAAAAAATTATGTGCTCGCTTACATGTGAGATGTAGGGAGGAACACACACGTTAGTCATATCTAACTCAAAAAGTTTGTCATTAATAACATAAGTTTGGAAAACACATCAAAACGTAAGTTACTGGTTTCGTATGTCGTATCAATTGTTCCATCTCGACAGTTGTTTTGAGCATTGGCAGTTACCAAAAATGGTCGACCTAAAATAACCTTTGGTTGCTCGTTTGTTGTCAATGATGCATAGTCAAGCACTATTAAATCCACCGGGTAGTAGAAATCTCCCAAATTGATTATCACATCTTTTACTATCCCTAGAGGACGTTTGTAGGTCAAGTCAGCTAACACCATGGGTTAACCTCCCACACAGGGTCGAACTCATATTGATCATATAACGCACAAGGCAAGGTACTAACACCTGCACCATAATCCAAATGTGTTACTTTTATCTTGAACTTCCCCATTTTGATTGGAATGATAGGTGCTCCTCGGTCATTTTCTTCTACTGCATCAAATTCATTTTCCTTCCCTGCAACGTGTTTTGAAAAAGAAGTAATGTCGTCATTGTAAATTTCAGAATTGGGAAGGATACTAACCAAATTAATGTGGACATTTCTCATGATCTTTGTGCTTGTCCCTTGATGTTATAGATTGATTGTCGTATCACTTGGTAGCTTGCCCGGATCTTTCTTAAGAGCTACCACTTTTTCTGTTAGTTGACCAACTTGTTTGACTAAAGACTCATGGCTCTTGCTATTGACCTTATTTTCCTTCTTCAATTCTTGATTATCTTTCTTAATTTCTTTAAGAAAGCCCATGATCTCCTTGTTGGATGGCTCTAAATTGCTTGAAGATTCACCTTGATCTTGTTATGAACAATAGTTTCTTTAATATCCTTTATTAAAATTCCCTTGATTATAACCCTGATTTGATTGGCGATTTGGGTAATATTGAGAATTGCCTGATTGATTATTACCTTAAAATTTGGGATTCATTTGGTTTGAAAGATTACCATACCTAAAGTTAGGATGGTTACGCAAACTAGAATGGTATGTATTAAAGTTCATATCAAATGGTTTCCTCTCTCCTTGCACGTAGTTTACATCGTCAATTCCCACACCTTGCATTGGACAATCATGAGCAATATGCCCTATCTCTTCACAAACTTCACACACTGTAAAGGCACTCAAGGCTTTAACTGACTCTTTTCCCTCGAACATCCCATATTTTCTAGTTGGTAATCTAAAGCCACAACCCTAGGTTTGGTATCATAATCTGTCATTGATTTAGTAGACATGCTTCTTGACTTCCCATGAGATTATGATTGTCTCTTTGAGTTAGTGCTCATCTTTTCTAAAATTTCTCAATCTTCTTCTTTAATGTTTGTTAGAAAAGTACCTTCACTTATGGAATTAATGTCTCGAATATCCTTGGATGATAACCCATCATAGAAAGAGGTGATTAACTCCCATTTCTCAATACCATGATGAGGACATATTCGTAGTAACCCCGTGAACATTTCGAATGCTTCATGAAAAGGTTCTCCATGTTGTTGCTAAAAAGAACGAATATCATTACCAGCCTCGCTAGTCTTTGGGGAGTATAATACTCTTCCAAAAAAAAGTTGTTGCATGTTAGCCCATGTGTATATACTCGCCGAGGGTAAAGCAAGAAACCACTACTTTGCTTTATCTCTCAATGTGAATTGAAAAAGAACCAACTTAACCTCGTCTAGTGAAAACCATATCCCATCTATTATACAAAAAATAGCTTCAAATTCCGATAAATGGAGATATGATTCTTCTTTAGGTAAACTATAAAAACTAGGAAGAATTCCTAAGCTTTGAGGTCTCTTTTCAAATGCTCTTCCCCTAACTTGTGGTCAAACAACGGGCAAGGAGTTAATAGAAATAGCTAGTCAGAAGTGGCTATCAACTCCTTGCACTGGAATTTGGTTATTCAGCCTTGGAATTGCATCATTGAACTATTGATAACCCGGAGCACCACCGTAACGATTTCTGCATGGTAATGGACCCTACCTAAATCTTCTACCTTTGTTACCTTGATTGCCCTAATTGTAATTTTGATGTTGAGGATAACCATGCTTACCATCGTATCCTCCTTGATTGTATTGTGGAGGATCATTATACACCAAATCATAATCATATCCTCCAGCATCAACCCAATCCCAATTTTCTTCATTTCCATCCTCATCCCATCCAGTTTCCCAAGTATGTTCACTCCCCACACTAAAATAGAAATCATTAAATGCATGTGGTTGGTAAGGATTTTGTCTATGAGGAAGCAGGTTAATAGTTTGAAAGTTATCACCTTGTTGTGGTGGTTATGGTGTTGTGGTTGATTTGGTGGATCAAAATTGATCACTGTTTTGTCTTAGGGTCCTTTTGATTTCTGGATCAAAAATAAAAGGTGAAGTCTTTCTTGAAAACCTGGTATGCATGCACAATGTTATCACCTACAAAAGCAAACACACTTAAGTAGCATCGACTGAATAAAGAAAAGTAAACAAACAAAACAAAACTAATGAACTAAAATCACTGTTGGATCAAGTAAGGTTGGTGCATCCAAAAAAACACTTAGACAATTTTGGTACAACTGATGAAGAACTTCCAAAGGAAAATGAAGTTCTTCCGAAAGCAAATGTTGAGTTTCCTAAGCTTATGTCTGAAGAAGCTTCCAAAGGGAAACTCCAACTTCCAAAGACAAAGTCTTCCTTCTTCCGAAGTTCAACACTTAGAAGAAATCAAGACAATGACTTCCAAAGTATGAAGACCTGAAGAAAGCCTCAAGCCTCAGAAGAAGTAGCATCTTCCAAAGTATAAGTCGTTCAGAAGAACTTGTTCTTTGGAAGCCAGTTAACCATTGGAAGAACCTACTTTGAACCAGTGGAAATAAGTATGTTCTAACACTCCGCTACAAATCTTTGAGATACAGCATGGTGCTTTTCCCACTCCCATGTAGTTGACCATACTTTATTCCAATGTTTATTCTTTATCGGTTAGTATAATTACTAACTTTAATCGGTGACAGAAGGTAAGTTATTGACATGTCATGACTGTCAAATCTTAGATAATATTTTACCTAAGATACCTTGTCTTTAGCAATGTAATATCTGTTGTAGTCATAGGTTTCTAGTTGGTATCAAAGTATATCCGACTATAGGTAGTAGTATATATAGTTTCTCATTGTAACTTATATAATATGCTTGTAAGAGTCTTGTAATACTTTGTGTTGAGAAGTAATATATACAAGTACCTTGAAACATATTTCTTTGTGTTCTTTGTTACTTAGTATATTATTATCAACTCTTTGAAGAGACTACTTCATCTAAACCCATTTGGTGCCTATTGGTACTTGATCAGATGGTAGCAGACATAGGTTCGAAACCTTTTGTCTTTTGAATTGAAGCAATTCCTCTTGCATTGACCCAACCAAGCTACTATCCTTTAAGGCTTCTTTTACGTTTTTAGGTTCCATCTGAGAAAAAAAGCATGAGTACACACAAACATTCCCATTATTAGGTTGTCCCCTTGTTCTCACACCTTCAAAGACTTCTCCTATGATTTTCTCAGCTGGATGAGTGTTATGAATCCAAAGTTTGGGAATCACCTCCAGTTGCAAAGATAGATCTAGGTTGGACATATTTTGCTTAGGAGTTTGAACACTTAGACCAACTATTATTTCAAACTCATTCAATGAGGACTGATTAAAAGAATAAGAAACATCATCAGAATCTGTTGGTTGTGAAGCAGCATTAACAGTTTCTTGTTCCTTCAAGATATTACTTCCATTCGCTTGATGTTGTGCATTATCACCAGATGAGTTTTGAGGCTCACTAGGTGGACCACTGGTTGAAGCCCCACTATCTCTTGAAATAATCATACTATCATATCTGAAGATAGTGGGAGCCTGGTCTTTAGCTACTCTTCGAGAACTTGAACGAGGTATGGGTAACTCAAATAATTGATCATAATCAGAATCACTTTGATAATAATAGTCATAATAATAATAATAATAATAATAATAATAATAATAATAATAATAATAATAATAACAATAATAATAACAATAATAATAAGAGTACTAACAATAGTAATAATAATAATAATACAAATAATAATAATAATAATAATAATAACAATAATAATAACAATAATAATAAGAATAACAAGAATAATAACAATAATAACAACGATAATAAAAATAATAATAATAATAATAATAATAATAATAACAATAATAATAACAATAATAACAATAATAATAACAATAACAACAATAATAACAACAATAATAATAACAATAATAAGAAAGCAGAATCTTTGGTTGCTCTTTGAACACTAAGAAAGCATTATTATGACTTCAAATTGCAATAATGAGTTTCATATGTTGTGAAGTGTTGCTAGTTTTTTGGTCTTATTTTTGGGTTAGACACTTAGACCTTGTCTAACATTTCAGAGCCCAGAGGTAAGTTCCAACGTGGAGATAACCCGTTAGAATGGTTCTCGGGGTAGCCTTAGCCTTAGGGACTACCCTTTAATGGTTGAGTTAATATCTTATAAATAAAACATATTCTATAAGTGGTGTGTGTATATGATGTACATAGAAGGGGTATAGTAGGGGGAGAGAAGAGTATGTTGTCTAGGAGAGCATGGGAGGAAAGGAAGGAAGAGGCTTCTTATAAAGTGATTTCCTCTCATTTTGAAGGAGGGGATGTGGGCTGGTTTAGGCGGGGTGTAAACGAGTCGAGCCGAGCATGAGCTCGCTTAAGCTTGAGTTAGGCTTGTTTTTACTTTAAAAAGCTCAAGCTCAACTCGTTTATTGTATTATTTCTAAAACTCGAGCTCGACTCCTTAGAAAATTTTCAAGCTCGTGCTCGGCTCGTTTATTATTAAATTACCAAAATTTATTTATATTTATGTTTTTTGTATATAAAATAAAATATATTATTTAATTATTTTTATCATAACTATATATATCATAACATTATTTATATAAATGAAAACTATATAAACAAAAAACTCATTTAGGATTATGAGCCGGCTCGCGCTCGATAGCTGAAGGTCAGGCTCGAGCTCTTTTAAGTTTGGCTTGATTCGAGTTCTTTTCAAGCCGATTCTGAGTAGCTTGTGGGCGGCTAGGCTCATTTACACCTCTATATGAATGGGCAGATGTTAGCCCTATCCGGGGTTTATATCTTCATAAAGAGTTATATTTATATCATAATATTTAAAAAAACTAATGTTAAGTTCAAAACATTACATTTAGATGGATGCTGATTTCCATAGTTTGCTTGAATTGCAGGCAAGCAAAAGATGCAATAAAGATACTCAGGAAGCAAGTCAAAAGCACAAATCCGAAAATTCAGCTCCTTGCTCTTTTTGTATGGTTTTTTTCATTAACTTTTCCTTATCTGCAGTTTTGACTCATTCACTTATAATTGTATTAATCTGGGTTATATTATCTCTCAACGGATCAAATAAAACAAATGCTATAAGGGAGATGGTCAAGCAGAGAAAAAACAACCTAAAGTGTATTTTCTAGACTCCTGTCCGGAATCATGCATTCAAAGATTCAGATTGTCATCAGTATAAGATCATTGATGCAATTTTATCTAATGTAGTAATTACTAAAAAAATTAAAATTTGATAATAGATAGTTTTCAGGTTAAGTCACCATACCATTACAAAAAACTATCAGTTTTGATCTGTTACACTACCGGTGACCATTTTGCAACATGTAGCGATCGTTAATTGTTTTAGAGATGATATATCTGGTTTAAGTGGTTGGAATTTGATTAATCTGAATCTTTCACTTGTAAATATTTTTTAGGTATTGGAAACTCTAAGCAAAAACTATGGGGATAATGTATTTCAACAAATAGTTGAACGAGACATCTTACATGTTATATGGACAAAATTGTGAAGAAAAAGGTATAACACACACATATATAAAAATGCATATAAATACACACATATACATATATGCACACATTCATAGACATATTTGTGCATACATACATACATATATATATATACATATATAAGTATATACATATATATACATATATATACATATATACTACATATATATATACACATATATATGTATATATATACATATATATGTATATATATGTATATATGTATGTATATGTATGTATATGTATCTATATGTATCTATTTGTATCTGTATGTATGTATATGTATCTGTATGTATGTATATGTATGTATATGTACACATACACACGCATACATACATATATATGTAGCCATACATGTATACATATGTATGCATACACATATACATACACACACGTGTAAACACACATGTATATATGTGTACATGCGTGCACACGCTTCCTATTAAAAATCACAAATATGTTGAAAACCGTGAGAACCGCATAATGACATATATGTGTCTTAATTATTATTTTCTTATCATTATTCTCTTACATGATAAGGGTTTTTTTACACTGCTTTATTTTCTCTTCACTATCCTCTTTTCTCTCCTTTCTCTCTTTAATTTTTTGCCCTTGTGAAACTTTTTACGGAACCTTTTATTTTCAATCTTTTTTCTTACATGTACATGTGCATGTGAATGTTGAATTTAGTTTTTTAAAATTTATGAAAGTGCAATATGTATATATGTATTCATTCTAGAACATATGTTGCACTTGTATGCATATCTTTATTTCTTTAAAATTGTGTATGCATAAGTGCATTCCCTTAAAAAGTGTCATATACATATGTGTATACATTAATATGCCTAATTCAAATAACAATCCAATTACATCAAAATAGTGTTCAATCATTGCATTGAAGATGACAACATAACTGTTGCTAAATGAACACGTTTGATGGTTTTGGTACAGGGGTTGGGCTAGGGTTTTGACATTACGAACATGACAGTGAGCAAACTTTGTAATGTTTGTCCTTACCAAAACATTGCTATTGAAGGAGACAAATCACTATCCATTGTTGCGTGTCATAGAAAGCACCGATCCTATTCATCAACAAGGTTGTAGAGAGAGACCATTGGAGTGATAAGCTTGTGAATGGTAAATGGAGAGTGAGGGAAGGATGGATAATCAAGATAGGGGCATGATATAATGAATAATTGAGACAAAAGATCCTTATTACCACTCATTCAAAAATTATTATTGCATTAGAAATAAAGTGCCAAGTACATACTGGGATTTGTATAGTTTTTAAAATTTTAATAATGGGAGCATGAAAAGATATAATAGTTTTGAAATTTTAAAAAAGCCCTTGATGATCCATATGCATGTATGTTAAGACACTGAAAGAAAAATAAGCATATGATGTTTCAAGTAAACAACCTTTTGATGTAGTTTAATCAAAAAGTGATTGTAGACATTGTAAATCAAACACCAAATTAAAAAGTAAATACATGCATAATTGTACTTGCATGGCATCATTTTTATTTGCATTAACATCTTATATGTATTTTAGGTCTCTACATAAATCACACACACATATAAACATGTATCTAGTAAAGTAAAAAGAATGCATTTACCATATGTAATTGTAGACATTATTAGTTCTTTAAATTAGGGATGCAAACAAACCAGAGTCCTTGTTCGTGTTCGTACATTAAGGATATGAACTTGTTAATAAACTGTTCATGAATGCTTACTGAACAAGTATTCTTGTTCATGTTCATTGGTCACAGACTCTTACCAAACACAAACGAACACAAATAGACGTTCGTGAACATAACCTAACACAAATAGATGTTCATTAACGTAAACGAATAAAAAAGTATTTTAGAATAAAAGTTGTATTCTTCATCACCAACATTACCCGTTACCCAAAATCCACCAAAAATAAATGAATAGACAATGTTGATTGAGACGTACAGTATAACTAGGGTTTCATGTTTTTAGAAAATTAAAACCAACAAAATAAAAATATAAAATATAAAACCCAAAAATAAGTAAATACAAACAAACACAAACGAACATAAACAGACATAAATGGACATATTACCAAACGTTTACAGACGTAAATGAACAAGCACAACCTTTATTCGTGTTCGTGTGTTTAACTAAATGAACGAAATTTCTTGTTTGTATTCATTCATCTATTAAACGAACGAGCATAAACGAACTTCTCACCGAACAGTTTATGAACTTTTCGTTGAACGTTAGTTCATGAACTGTTCGTTGAACGTTCGGTTTGCTTGTAGCCATACTCTAAATAATAATAGTCATTATAATATGAGGATTGCACTTATTCTTATCTATATTGTCATCCAAAAAAATTTTACTTGGTATAATTGCTTAGTGTGACCCCATAGTTATTTATGTTATTAACAACGTTTTTAATTTGTGCACATTGA
>BJCM01192033.1:0-11647 GCA_018326385.1 Flaveria bidentis
TGAAAACTTGATCTTCAGACTTTATCTTCAAACTCTGTCTTCAGACTTTATCTTCAGCTTTTGTCTTCAAACTTTGTCTTCAGACTTTTGTCTTCAGACTTTGTTTTCAGCTTTTATCTTCAGACTTTGTCTTCAGACTTTTGTCTTCAGACTTTTTCTTCAGACTTTTGTCTTTAGCTGATGTCTTCAGACTTTGTCTTCAGACTTTGTCTTCAGACTTTTGTCTTCAGACTTTGTCTTCAGACTTTGTCTTCAGACTTTTGTCTTCAGCTGATGTAGACTACTTCAGTTGTTATGATGTCTGTGAGACTTAAAGGTTTTTCTGATCTGGCTCATTGGTTCTTTTGGTCCAACAAGTCATACGACTGATCCAGTCTCCTGGTTCAGTCGTGCGACTGAGTCATTCGTATGAAGTTGTTCATGCGTATGGTCCATTTGCATGGGCCATTCGCATGATGACTTCATGTTATTAAGTTTGAATGTATTCATTGTCATAACATTATTTATATTAATTTAAACAACCACAAACCTATATAATCAAGTCAATATGCGTTAAACAACTCATTAATGAAATATTAAACATTTTAAACACAACCAACCATTTGTATTTCATTAAGTACCCAACGATTACATAAGTGTAAGACAATAAAGACATATTACATTCAGGTCAGAATCTAGGTACATATGTATCAACACACCCAACAATGTTGTCTCATGTTGAGATCTTTTTGATTGAAAACGTGTTGAAGGCTTTTGTGATCGGTGTAGACTATACACTGCGTACCATACAGGTAGTGCCTCCAAATCTTCAAGGCAAAGACAACAGCACCAAGCTCAAGATCGTGTGTTGTGTAATTCACCTTGTGAACCTTCAATTGTCTTGATGCATAAACTATAACCTTCCCTCGTTGCATGAGAACACAAACAAGGCCTTGTTTAGATGCATCGCAATACACGGTGAATGTGGTATCCGATGCCCTCAGCCGAAAGAAAACCCCTAAACCTTGTTGAGTACATGCATTGCAAATGACCATCCACTCTGACCTGCTAGTGCAAATCAAGGCTGCCTAGTCTGAGGCCTTGAAAGTTGAGAATCTAAAAGCAGCATCCATGCGAGGTATGGAGAAACAATTAGAGACCAAGACTGATGGAATTCGTTATTTAATGGAACAGATCTGGGTACCATAATACGGGAATTTACGAGAGCTAGTAATGGATGAAGCTCATAAGTCACGTTACAAAATTCATCCGGGTTCAGATAAAATGTATTATGATCTGAAGGAGTGTTATTATTGGCCGAACATAAAAACTGAGATTGCCACCTATGTAGGCAGATGTTTAACTTGCTCCAAAGTTAAGGTGGAATATCAGAGACCATCCGGTTCACTTCAGCAACCGGAACTTTCAGTGTGGAAATAGGAGCAGATCTCAATAGACTTTGTCGCAAAGTTGCCCAAGACTCCCAGCGGATGCGATACCATTTGGGTTATAGTAGATTGCTTAACAAAATCTAGCAATCTGAGAGACTGATCGAATGGATAAGTTGACACGGATTTACTTAAAAGAAATAGTATCCCTGCATGGTGTACCGGTATCTATCATATCTGATCATGACACTCGGTTCACTTCTCATTTCTGAAAATCATTGCAACGATCATTGGGAACACGGTTGGACATGAGCACTGCGTATCATCCGCAAACCGATGGTCAGAGTGAGCATACAATTCAGATGCTAGAAGATATGTTACGTGCTTGTGTTGATCGATTTTTAAAGTAATTGGGAAACTCATTTACCATTGGTTGAGTTCTTCTATAATAACAGTTATCACACCTCAATCAAAGCTACACCATTGAGACGTTATATGGGCGTAAGTGTCAATCACTTATTTGTTGGGTGGAAGTTGGAGAATGTCAACTTACAGATCCTGAGCTTGTGTACGAGACGACTGAGAAGATTGTGCAGAATCGTAACCGTATAGCAGTAACACGTGATCGGCAGAAGAGTTATGCTGATAAACGTTGTAAGCCGTTAGAGTTTCAGATTGATGATAAAGTACTTTTAAAAGTCTCACCCTGGAAAGGAGTGATACGCTTTGGAAATGGTGGAAAGCTAAACCCTAGATACGTTGGATCGTTTGAGTTTGTCAGACGGGTTGGTCTGGTAGCCTATCAGCTGAATTTACCTGAAGAGCTCAGTGGAATACACAACGTGTTTCACGTGTCTAATATGAGGAAGTGTCTATCCGATGACTCACATATCGTGCCATTAGAAGAACTGGAAATTGATAAACAACTTCATTTCATTAAAGAACCAGTTGAGATTATGGAGCGAGAAGTCAAAACCCTAAGGTGTAGCAAGATTCCAATTGTGCGTGTTAGGTGGAACTCAAAGCGTGGCCCGGAGTTTACCTGGGAACGCGAGGATCAAATGAAGAAGAAATACCCACAATTGTTCAAAGATCAGGCATCTACTTCTCAGGAAATCTCAGAAACACTATCATAAGAGAGCTTCTGACCTCCTATCGTTGTTGTTAAATCTGGCGTTTTATGTTAACCTGATGTTCTAATTGTGCCAAATGCAAAAGTAGTAATGCAGCCAATAAAATCAAGTAAACATCCCCGTAACCCACCCCATATCACCATCCTCATTCTCGTAACCCTAAAACCCAAGAACAATCGACGGCAGCCTCATCAAGCAGCGTACCTCCGAACGCAGCTTTGTACTCTCAACAGCCTCCTACCCGGCGACAACCCCATCGTTCGCGTACCTCCAAAGCGTTCCGTGTAAGTTCCGTTGCTTTTCGTAAGCAATTCTATATGTTCTTTCTTGGATTGCATAACGGTGGGTTACGGTTTGGTTCTGGCTACCCTTACAAGTTAACGGGTTTTGATTTGGATTCCGGGTGGTTGTTTTTGCGTGGGTGTGTAGGTATGCAACTTGTGTGTGTTTCGGGGTGTGTGTGTGTGTTAACATTTGGGTTCGTACGTAACTGTGGAAATTCATGTTCGGGTCTCGGGCGTTGTACGGTTGTTTCCCCAACCGTGGGTTGGTGCGTAGAAGGGTCAAGAGGAGGGGGACATCCGAAAGGGTGTGTGTGCACTTGTGGGTGCATTCGTGTGTGTGTTTTTGTATGTTCTTGTGCATGGTAGGGTATCTTTGTTTGCTATTGTATATAATGGTGATGTATGCGTGTTATGTGTGTATGTGTGTGGCAGCATGTTTCTGCCGTGAATCTGCATGTGTGTGTATGTGTTATATGTGGGTTCTTTAGGATATGGTTATAGGTTGTGTGATTATGTCATGTATATGCATTGTATGTGTAACCTGCATGTGAGGGGTTTTGTAATGCATATGCATATGGATACATGGTGTTATAGGTATAGGATGACATTCTAAGGTAGATGTATGATTTTAGTATGCATACTACATGGATGTACATCGCTGGGTTTTGGCGTAGGTTCATTGCATTTGTGTGTGCTTTGCATTATGTATGTGTGTGTTTTGTAGAGTGTTCATGTATGTGTATGAAATTGGGTTGATGTTTGAGTATGGTTGCAACCCTAATGACTGACATGAACTGAACCGAGCCGTGAAACGTGAAACCGTACGATTCCATTATTAAGTATTTAATATTGATTGCATATATTAAATAAAATTCAGGTTAATCGGAGACCTAAATCTTTGTGCTTACATTACTTTGTTGTTGTACATTTAAGGTGAGTTCTCAGCCCCGCTTTACCTATTTTCTTTGGGGTGAAGGAAACTTGTGTTCTAAACGTATTTTCAATTGATCAGTATTATTGTAATATCACTTGTTTACTAGTGTGACACCATGCTTAAGTCCTCACTTTCGAACCGTTAATATATGTACTTTAGCGAGGTAATTCTGAGTAGATCTAGTGGGTTTGACAAACCCTACCCAGGCTAGTCGCGTTAGCACAACGTTCATCAAACAGGTGTTTAATTGACCTATTTTCTGTTGTTGTGACCGGTGTTCACAGCCTAGGCAAATCTTTACGTTGTCAGCGTCAGTTATGAACTTCATACACTTAGTAACTTGTTGAGTAGACTAGCTATCTACTGATATTATTTTGATTACTGTATCAGTTTACTGTTATATTCAATTTATCAAAACTTGTGAGCTCGCCAACCTTGTGTTGACACTTTAGCATATTTCTTTCAGGTTCCTAAACGAGCTCGACTAGGATCATCATAGCATTCATCATTCATTTGGGTTAACAAAGACATTTGCATTTTTCTACACATTACACTTATCTGGTTTTTGCGCGTATTTGCGTCGCTTAAATTACGTATTATTTCGCTTCCGCATTTACTTTATGTTTTCATATTAAATTCTGAAATTTGGGAAACTTTATTTTAAATGAGTAATTATGTTTGTACTTGTTGCGTCGTTTGGTGTAACTAACGGCTAAGATCCTGGTATGTCACGCGTCTAACGGTATTACCCCGTTTGTGGAATTTGAGGTTGTGACAACCACGTTGCTTGAAGACGCATTACAACCAACAGATGATTGACCATTTGATGAAGCTATTTGAGAGTTTTTTCGAATGCACGAAAGTATTGAGCGTTTTTAAGAGTAGAGAGCGTTTTAAGTTGTTATGGTTCAACCAAAACATCTAATACATATTTATACTAACCTAATGGGGGTATAATGGTAAAAAAAAGAACCAAAAAAGGTCAAAATATGCCCCAAACGGTCAAAAAACGACTATATTAATGTTACATAACGGCTATTTTTAAAATCCAATTTGTAACCGGTTTGGAAATCGGGTTGAAAACCGGTTTGAAGACCAGGATATGGAAAATCGATGAGAAACCACTGGTGTGGGTCGGTTTGGGACCGGTTTGGACCAAATCGGTGTCGGTTTTCTTGTAATGAAGGTCAGGTGTTCGAACCATACAAAGAAGGTCTCTACATCTAGTAACCATGTATTAAAGAACTTGAATGAAGTTTATCTAAGTGCTAGCATAGAGGCATTGGCAACCAAAGAAAAGTCATTATAGAACTCTCTAAAAGGAGCTATAACTAAGCAATCAGTCACCAAATCTTTATAACAAAACAAAAACACCAAATCTTTATAGTAAAGCCATTTTGATTCAACGGCCCAACCATTTTTATTTCTTATTTTGGAATTTGGATCCATGAATATGGAATATTTAATTGGAAGGTCCAAATATACTATGGTGTGACATTTAAAAGGGCCCAATTTGTGTCATAAGGTAGTGTTAATGGGCTATTCGAAAGTGTCCACTTTTGCTGGTAGTTAGTTTTGGGCTTTTATCGCCAGTTGGACCGTCCAACCTTAAACTCACTACTCACTCCCATTACTACGAGTCTATGAGCACGAAAAATTGTATAAACTAAAAAACCAGATGTTTTTTAAGTTATGTTTTATCACATGGTTTTAACCAATACTATCCATCTAAATGACTAGATTTATCCTGATATGATACATTTCATATTATATTCATTTTCTTTTAATCTAATAGTAGGCCTCCCTAACTATAGAAAATAAAAAAGAAAAGCAAAAGGCACGTAATTCATATTCTTTTTAGTAAGAACTCATTGGAGACCTCACAAGACTCCGTTATGATAACCAATGAGATTTTGTAAAACATGGTTTGAGCTAAAAGGATAATTTTAAGAGATTCAAAGACAGAATAACATTTGAAACTGAATTCAAGTATACGTCTCTGCTAAAGATAGCAGCTAATGGGAGAAAATGTGCATCCTTGCGCCACTATCTTAGAAGGGTGATAAATCATATCTTTCCACAATCTATAACTCCTGGAATAGCTTTTACGATCCAGGTTTTACTAAATAAAAAATTAAAAGTATTGAGAGTCGAGATATACTTGAAGTAAGCTTTTTTTTTCTTTGGCTATAATTTTTTATTTTAATCCTAAATACCACTAACCTGCAAACTTTAACATACCATCTTTCCCTTTAATAACTTTTTCCCCAATTCGGCGTAGGAAACCTTACACTTAAGCCCATAGAAACAACCGTATGATTTATAACTTTATTTGTTATCTAGTTTACTCTTTTTGGATTTAATATAAACGAAACCAAATATATGTTATAAATTGTATTAATAATCACGTGGCTTTCTTATACATAATCTCTAAACCTCTTAATAAATTAATGATCATTCTATTAATTAAAAATATAAAACAATATTTTACGAGAATGTCGTTTTCCCAGACAAATGATGAATCATAACACAATGAAAACAACCGCATATAGTATTTATACACATTTCAACGTTTTAATTTTTTTTCATTTTCTTGAGATAGAATTCTATTTACAATGGACTGTATTATAAAAATGGAAAAATTAATAATCATTTTAGCTCACATCATAAAAAATTGCAAAATTAAGGACTCAATCGAATAACAAGTCAAAACGATTAAATATTAATGCCTATCAAAACGAGTTCTATTAGATTCGATTAAACAAATCATATATCATTTTGCATATATGATATATTTTAAAATTAAATTTTAAATTCAAGAAAGCCATGTAAGAGTTTTTTTTTGGGATACATTCTGAATGTATATTGATTTTTGAATGACTTGCAACCGTTTCAAACTATATTCTTTTTAAAATATCTAAATTCTTGAATAAACTGAATTGATTGAAACAAGTTTGAAGTTTGGCCCTCTTGTTGAAGTTCATATTTCAACGTCAACACACCTAAATTAGCAACACTTTTTTGAGAACATTTATTGCTAAAGTGAACGCACAAATACTTAAAATTTCTGTATTAAGTGAAGGAAGAAATTACTTATATAACACTTAATATCTGTAAGTTATCTATAAAAAAGTTGTGTTACGTTCAGCTCGTTAAATAATATCAACTAGGTTATCCTAGATTAAACATATGATATTTAGCAATCATTGTTTGCATATTAATAAACTTATTAAAAAATACTTTTAAAACGTAATGTTTTTTTTAATATTGAATGTGTTGTTACGACGTGTTTATTCTTATACATATTTTCTTTTAAAAATTTTATTAAAAACAAGACAGACCAAATATAGTATATTTTTACTTTTATATATTTAGATTAAATTTGATTTTCTTTAACATTTATTTTTCTTTGCATTGTAATTTCGTAGCTCGTACTTCATGCTTGCATAACAGTTCCGTTTCTATTACTTTTCTATTTTTTTTCTATATCTTTCTTCTTGATTTCTTTTTCTACAATGGTCACATTTTAGTTTATATTTTTCTCCAAACTTTGTGATGGAAATACATGAACATATTTTTAATGCATATGTTAACAGTAATATTTATTTTCTCCTAATGTGACTAGGTTTTTTAAATAACGTACCTTGATGATAAAAACAAGAAAATATTACACATATAGAGTTAGACTCGATTACTCGAATTCACAAGCTTTTATTTGGAAGTTATACATTCATTAAGTCTTTATTTTTTTACTATATTTTTAAACTCATATATGGTTATAATATTAAACAATTAAACTCAAATATAATCATTGTAAGTTACGAGAGTAAATTTTGAACTCATAGATCATTTTAAAGCAAGTATATATAAATAAAAGAAAATGTCAACCCAAGAATCTCAATGTAGCGTGATAATTGTTTTTCTTGTTTTTCCATCACAAACAACAAGGGATGTCGATGATATTGAGGATAACAGAATGTGAGGATCAATTTGATCCTATGCTCTTTTCTGTTTTTTGTCTCTTCTGCTTTTAATTTTTTTTTTCAATCTGAATAATCAAGATGATTTCAAAAGACTTTTCTTAACATCTGAATTTTCAAACATGAGCGTACAAATTTGCTTTTAATTAGTCAAAATAACACTTGAAATGAACTCCTATAATATCAGCAAACATTTGAAACTTTGACACCTAAGTACTATAACGTAAACTTTCTGTTATTGATTTTAATGTTATTTTTTTGAGCATGTCATCTTTGACACCTAAGTACTATAACGTAAACTTTCTGTTATTGATTTTAATGTTATTTCTTTTGAGCATATCATCTTTAAGTGCGAAGTACACATTAATATAAGATAATTTTTGTTTCATGCATCACAAAGCTAAAATGGTAAAGGAGGTAACGCCACACACCTTAACATTTTTCATCTTATCCATAATTAAAACGCTCAAAAGCACTAATAATACTAGAATTAAAGTTAAACATTTCTTGTTGACAATATGATAAATATTATTATATTACCATGATAAAAGATGCTATTAAAATGACTGATAAAATTTCAACTAGGAAACATATATGCCACCCATAATGAAGCAAAATAGTGATAGTTCCAAGCCTAGTGAATGTTTGTTTTTTTTATCTATAAGTTTATTCCGCAGTATAATTACAAAATTTATGTATTATATTATATGTCTTTTAAGGAAAACATAAACGAAACAATATCTTATTCAATAATATTGTTACATCCATGTCTTTATTTTTATTTTATATCTTGTCCTTTTTCCTTGTATTCAAAAGGGAAAATAAAATATGGTTATAACTTATAAATAATAAGACATAATCTATGCTAGACGGTCATTGTTTTATCTACTATTATTTGTGGGTAACAATGAGGGTCTTCCTTGATCCTTTTATATACTCCAAATAATGTTTCATTAGTTAAGTAAGAGTATATATATACAAATAATATAATCATTATTATGTTGTCACTGATGATGTATAAATCTCTAAGGTTTGTAAAATGATTATATATAACATCTAAGATAGTTTTCATTAAATTCTAATAAAAGTTTAAAAGGAAATAAAACAATTTAGAGGAAATTTTTATACAAAATACATGTCTTTCGAAATGTATTATGATAAATATAATATTGCGAGACAAAAAACACATTACGTTATAATTTTTGATCCATCAATTCTCGTGTGAATAAATTATTTTATTCTCACCCAATTAAGGATTTCTTATATTACTATATGAGAAAAACAATAGAGCTGTTATAATTGGCAACACATTTAAGAAATAACGAGGAAACTTCTATTATTAATCGCAATACATTTTAATTTTTTTTGTTGGATAGGTAAAATCAGAGTAAATTTGAATTTTAGAAATAAAGAGTATTATGGTCTCATAAAATCTTGTTTAAAGTAATATTAACTTTCATTATGGTTTCTTATGCATTTGATTAAGCTATTATATGTTATACATGTACTCAAATATCGTAAATTTGATTTCAATAAGAATACTTCTCATATAAATAGAGGGGTGTAAACAAATCGACTGTGAGCTACTCAAGGTTAACATACTAAAAGCTCGAAATAATCAAACAAGAATGTAAACAAATTGAGCATAACCTACTCAATATTGACACGTTAAAAACTTGAAACAACTACAGTACTCAAGCTTATACTAAAGCTTATTTAACATATTAAATATATGTTTGCATTGATAACTAGTATAATATATCAATGAAAAAGAAACAAATAAAAAATATAACATTATTTATAAAAGTTAGAGTGAACGAGCTAAGATAGAGCATATACGAGTTCCACCTCTATTGCATCCCTAGTAACTAAAATCCAAAGAAGTTGTTATCGTCATTCCATGTTTAGAAATGATTGATATAACCACTATAAATACATAGGATGAAGGTTAGTCATGCAATCATTCATACACATAATATTCTCAAAGTTACTCATACATCGGTGGGTAAAAGTATATAGAAAACTGTTAAGTATTTCGTATACCGATATCTTCAATTGTTTTTACACATTAACACTTCAAAAAACTAGTAACAAATTAATTGTTGGTAATTGTAGTTACTTAAGTAATTCTATAAATATGAATAACATGAAATCTAATGACATCAATGTGTTTTGGTCTCTAAAGTTTCGATATAGAAAACTAATGTAGATTTAGGAATCCATTATGAAGATATGAAGTTGTTCTAAAAGGTAATTATATATTTTACATACAAATTTTTTTTTCTTTTTTGCAGGTGATAAAAAAGAAGTGAAAACATTTGGAAGGTGATGGTTATATTAAAATTGTTTTTAAATAGTTTTGTTTGTTTGTTTTGAATGCTGAATTATTAAGGATATATTGTCATTGCTTCCATTTAAGATATATTTAGTGGCTCCCCCCTCCCTACCCGATAATGTTACAACTAATTTGATGGCACCTAGAAAAGGGTTTGCGTGTCAGATAATGTTGAGACAAAGATAGGAACCGTAAAAGCAGCTTCAAGTGGCTCTAGAAAATAAATAATAAAAATAAGTTTAGCTAGTATTATAAAAAAATATAAAATAAGATATCAATACAACGAACGATAAAAACTCTGATAAGAAAAGTTTGCAGGTTCAAAACTGGATAAATCAAAGTTAAAAATAAAGACATTACAATAAAAAAGGTTGCAAAAAAAAAAAGAAAAAACAAAAAAATAAAAATAAAAGAAACTGCAAGTAAAATTAGAAATCAAACACCACCTTCACTAATATAAGCAAATGTCTTTTTTTGCTTATATATAAGAAAGATTATATATAATTTATATAAAAACAATGATTTAAAACAAGTTTACATGTTGTTTATTTATATCCACTTAAAGTTTTTACCTATAAAACAACCCACGTACATTTATGTACTCTTATTAATGTAAATTCTTTATAACTAGTTAAACTGAATATAAATATAAATATAAATAGAACACTTGGAAGATTCCATTATTAATAATTAAACTTTTATATCTTCCATATTATTTTTTAGCAAAACTAAAAATAAAATCAACAGTAACAAAACTAAGGCACTCAGGTTTAATAAATTATAAAACATATCAAATTCGCCACACTCACATAATTAAGTTACTATTATAAATAGCATTAGTTCATGAAACTATATTTACAAAAAAAAATTTAATATGTAAATTTAAAATATAATTTACCCTCTCATGAACTTACAATATGTCAATATAACTATCAAATTTAACCAAATTTATTAGAGTTAATTACATGAATAGTCCATGTGGTTTATTCAAAATAACAGGTTTGGGTACTAAGGGTTTTTTGTAACATGTTAGGGTATTGTGTTTTTAATTTTATAACGAGTTAGAGTATTAAGACTAACAAACGTTAGTTATTCTGTTAAATTTGGTTAAGATGACTAAAATACTCTTTAAGGACTATTTTTGTAACTCTATCTTTCTTTTTTAATCAATGGACTATTTGTGTAATTAGGTAAAACATAAAATAAAATTTCAACCCCAACCAACACCCATCTTTTTCTTCTTCCCATTTCAGACCACAAACCCAATAAATCCACCACCGCCGCCTCTTACCATCGTCGACACCGACGACCGCCGCCGGCCACCATCACCGCTGCCAACCATCGCCGCCGCCCACCTTCACAGCTGCCCATCTTATCTCTCATATCGTCATTGTCTTTCAACCCCAAAGCTTCAAAACCCTAAAACTCAAGTTGGGGGTTTTTTATTTTAGGGCTTGTAGATAGAGTTGGTGGTGGCGTCGGTAACTGTAATGGTGGGGGGTGATGGTAACTGTAGTGGTGGTGGTGGTAACTATAGTGGTGGGGGGTGGCGATAACTACGTGGTGGTGGTGGAATCTGTAGTAATGGGGGTGGCGGTAACTATAGTGGTGGTG
>BJCM01192034.1:0-14587 GCA_018326385.1 Flaveria bidentis
AGCCTAGGGGGAGTTTGTAGAGATTAATGAAGAGGCTGATGCAACCTAAACATCTTAAGTCTATCATGCATGCTGCACAAGTACATTAAAGAAGAATGCTTAGGAAGTTTCACACATGAAACAGAAAATACTCTAAGTGTGAAATCTTCCGAAGCCAAGACCGATATCTTCCGAAGCCAAATATGAAGTCTTCCGAAGCCTCAGAGACAAACTTATGAAGACAGATTTCTTCCGAAGACTTTTAGTAACATGCTTTATCTGATGTATTGTTCCATAAAGTTGGACACCTTTCCGCTGCGTCTCTGCAAGTCACCAACTTACATAAGTTGGTGAAAAGGTCCATGCTTTTGGTAACTGTACATTGAGGTCTTGAGTTTGTAATTTTCTACTTTATGTACTTTATCTTTTTTGTAATAGATAAGGATATGAGCTATGGCATATCATAGTCACAAGTCAAAAGGCAATCTGCCTTTTGACTCTATAATTGATTTTGTTTTGTGTCTAGTCAATTGTATCCAGCTGGCTTTCAAAGTATAGCCTGCTGTAGGATGTAGTATAAGTATCTCCTGTTCTTGTATCTTTCTATTATGCTTTGTAACAATTGTAATAGAACATAGAGAAAGCAATATACTGCATTCTTGAAAACCATACACTTGTGTTCTTTGTGTTCTGACTCTTACAATACTTGTGTTCTTAGTGTCTTTCCTTGGTTAATCCAGTTTACTGTTTGATTAAGTTTAGTTAATCTCCTCTTTGTGTTGTTGTGTTGTAACTGACCCCCCTTCAACGATCCTGCAGTTAGTATCCCATACACACACGGCCGTGACAACATCAATACTTTTACATCTTTAATAATTTAACCCTATATAACATTTCACTTTCAACTTTGATCCTCTATAATTTTTTAGCATTTACAAATATTTTGTTTTTGGTTTTGGTCTAATTTTACGAGTTAACAACCCACAACATACGCATGTGGTTTAATGTTTTTACACTATTGTTTTTTTGTTTAATGGCCCCGTCACAAATGTGTGGTCATAGATTTATTTAGTTAGTGTTTTTAATGTTTTGCGTTTCACATGTGTTGTTTAACGTTTTTACATCTACTTTGCGTTCAATTTTATTTTTTCATTTTTATTTTTTTAATAAAAGTATTTTCGATTTTGGTGAACGCTGACGATGGTGTGACATTGGTGCTTCTTGGCATGGTTTTACGCCCCCCTCCGCAATGCGAGGGCTTAATGCTAGTTTTTACTAAAATATTCATACCGTTTTATTTCCTTTTATTAATTTTTAATCAATGTTGCAAAAGTCGCTAGATGTTACCAAGTCCATTGACTAGGATTTGCGAGTACTCGGTCTAGGTAGAGTATACTTGAGGAGCACTTGGGCATCGTAAATTATAAATACTTTTTTAAGAACTTATCCATACATTAAATATTAAAAGTTCACTATATTTATAACAAAATATGTGAATATCAGTATAAATCAATAGGATATATGTTCAAATACCTAAATATTTCAAAATTTGACAATCATTTATTTAGATTATGCATGAAGAATCATTTAATAGTCGTCTTGTCCTCATGAAAAATAAAAAAATCCAAGAAGAATAGATGACAAAAAGTGAAAAACGATGAGAAACAATAAAAATACCAGTTTTTCAAGTTGGACCTAGTTGGACCACCTACATCCGTGTGCGACTGCCTAGCTCTGAGTTGGACCGAGTCGGACCACCTAGCTCTGAGTTGGTCCGATTTTGACTGAGGTTGACCGATTTCGAGTTATGTGACCGAGTTGAAGAAAGTCGCTTCAATAATGATCAATTCTTAAGTACACCTCTATTATTCGCTGTGGTTTACAACACTAGTATAACATAATTTTTATATTTATAAGATAATTATGGTAAAAAAATATATTACAATCAGTCGATTAGATATTTAAATACTTAAGTTATAAAACCCTAAAACATTTCAAGTAATTAATTAGATTTTTAAACAAAACTAATGGGTGTAACCCACACTATACAATTGGGGGTTATAAAAATTAAAAGATTTAGTTATATGATGATTTATACATTAGTACTAACCACGAGAAAAATGATTATGTGCAAAAAGTTCATAAAAAGTGTAATACAAAAAATACTATAAAATATAAATTTAACATAACTTGAAGGCTTAAATATAAAATTTAAAAAAAGTTAAGGTGATTGCATGTAAAATAATGTTGTTATTGTTGCTACTGTTGTTGTTATAGTATTTAGTTATAAAAATATAAATAATATATATAAATTGTTATTATTATTCTTATTAGTATTATTATATTATTATTATTATAATTATTTTTAAAAACATATTAAATAAGATGTCATCAGCTAACTAGTTCAGTCATAATTATTAAATTTGTTAAATACCCTGAATGTCCCTAGAAATTATCTATTCTTATTAATATGCTTGGTCGGTGATGTTTTTTTTCTGTGTGTTTTATGTGGTTTGTTTTGGGTGTGGGTTCGAGGTTTGAGATGGGTTTTGTTTGTGGGTTTTTGGTGTCTGGACAAGTGACTTTTTGGAGCTTTGATTTTCGTCGGTTTTCTATTTTGGAATGTGTCGTCTTTTTGCGGCTATGATTTTCGTTTGTTTTGTGTATGGTGTTACGCTTTGATTTAGTTTTTGAGTTCTACATGTTCTAGTATGTTATTAATTTAAGGTTTTAGTATGTTTTACTTTGTGTATTTTGATGATTTTGTGGTTTCGAACCTTCATTTTGATTTTAGTTTAAGGTTACGTTAAAACTTGCATTGTCGTGGCAACGCACGACTCCAAACCTAGTTATTTTTATTATTATTATTATTATTACTACTACTACAAATATAAAAATATTTAATAACTATATACTTTAATATAATACTTAATTTAAATAGTATTTAATGATAAATATATTTTGAGAATATTAAATTAAATATTAATTTAAAGTATCATTAATAGGATAAAATTTAAAGTAACAAGTTATATAATGTCATATCATTAAATAAAATAAAATAATATAATGTATTAATTAAAATAAGTCTATTGAACGAGGGAAAGAGGAAAAAATGAGAAATATTACATAGTTACTTGTGCCATATCTTAATAATTTGTGTTATATCTCTTAAAATTAAAATTTAAGTAAAATGACATTTGTGTTTAAAATTTAAGTAAAATGATATTTGTGTCCTTAAATCCTTACATATATATAGTATAGAAATAAATAATAATATTAACACATATGTGGGTTGTCTTATTGGTAAAGGGTTTGTTGTTAAACGTTCAACTGTATATCAACTTTCACTAATATTCTTCAATGTTTTGGTTTGTGCAAGTTCTATCAATGACCCATCGGTTAATATGCTTGCGATGATCCATTGGAAATATTGTTTGTTGACTTGTGGTGAAGTCAATACTCACACCCAGTTTCCCTCGAACCTTCACCGAGGATTTGTACCTTTACCAACGAATGTGCAATGGATTTGTCCGCAAGTGAAACTAATTTGTAGTGTATGTCATGATACATGTTGGTAATAATAATAATAGTAGTAATATTTAATAATAATAATAATAATAATAATAAACACTAATAATAATAATAATAACAATAACAATAACGACGACGATGATAATAGTAGTAATATTAATAATGCTATATAATAACAATAATATCATTAATGTGAAAACTCCTGTAAATATTTAACATGATAAGTAATAATACATAGCATTTAGCAATGATAAGTACTGTGAGTATGTTTAATATATTATATGGTATGTTTATAAGTGGTTGTGAGTGAAAGATATGGTAAATTTACCGTCAATTTATATTTTGAGGAATCATTGTTCAAAACCATATAATACTTTTAATATATTTTAAGTGGTTGTGAGTGAAGAAAAGAGAAAAAGTAATGATAAAGTTAAAAAAATAATAATTTTTAGTATAATTATATGATTAATGATAGTAAATGGGTTGTGAATGCTCTAATAATAATATAAACACAGAAAGTGTAAAAATCACTTGAAATGAGACGTTGCTTGCTTTGAAATCAAAGTCATTGAGATTTCAAGTGTTGTTGTATTGCAGTGGGTGAGAAAACGTTCACGTCAACCTTCCTAAACATTCTCACCTTCACCTTTGTTTTCTTTAGGTCTCACTTCACTACCCTCACCTGATCTTGATTGAACCCTCCCAACTAAACCACCATTTCTGCACCAAATCTATCATATGATCTTCTCACCCCCATTTCACATTCTTCTTTCTTCTCATTACACCAAATAACAACTTTTCAACGCCAAAAATGGCAGCCAAATCCGACTTCGCACAAAAGTTGTTGCTTGATCTCCGTCTCAGGAAAGAACGAATGGGTGCATCTCAAAGTTCTTCCCGTAGCAATTCTACGCCTAGAGGTATAGTATATAAACGCATGTTATAGTCTCTTTATTTATGGTTAAACTTTGTGTGTATTATTGGCCATGCGTCTAAAATGGTCTAGACTGATTAGACCTATGGGCTGGCTGGCTTGCCTTATAAATCAGCCAGCCCGAACATATATTAGCTTCTCGCGGGTGAGTGTAAACACTTGAAGAAAATATTTTACGTACATACTTAAAATTAATCATAAACATTGTTTATAGTCATGTCTATAACCGACTGGTTCAAAACTAGAAGTGGCTCGGGTATGAACCGCTGCTTTATAGTCTCGTCTGTAACCGACCGATTGAAAGTTAAGTTGGATCAAGATTCCTTTTTATTGCTTGAAGCGATTCCAAACCTGCTAGAACCATAAAGTGAAAAGCTTGATCAAGTGACTTGAGGATGTGTGGATTTTCATACCCCAACATGTTGTTTTTACTATAAAGCTATTAACTTTGTGATTGGGTTGTTAATGTGATTAATAATGGGTTAAAAAGCCATTAACACCACCGCTAATTATCATTTTTGCTGATGAACAGATGCATATAGAGACCCAGGAAACATGCACAGGGGATCTCGACAATCTAAATCACTCAATTCTGTATGTTAATCAATCAAATCCACTGCAATTTGCTTACACACCAATCAATCACAGAATCATCATGTGTTTATCTCATTATCTGCAGATTAGTGGGTCAAAATCGACGAACCAGCTGCTAATTTCTTCACGAGAAACATCACAACAGATTGTTTCTTACAACAGTAGACAACACCATCGATCAGAATCCACCGGAGACTTATCAATGGCGTTCAATTTCAAGAATGTAGGAAAGCTCATGAATATGGATTTCACAAGCCCCAGCAGCACAAACACGATGATTGATTTCTTGAACCGAATCGGCGGGAGATCACTCGACGCCGGAAATGCAAGAAACGGGACGATCACAAGCTTAGTGAAGCATCGTCCGGCGAACGGTGGCGTTGTTTCGCCGGCGCCGGCGCTCACCACCATTCAGATTAAGGAGATTTCAAAAGGGGTTCAAAATCTTTATGAAATAATAAGATCAAGTTCTAATGGAGCAAATGTTGATAGATATTCAATGGAAGTGGGGAAAGAATTGCTGAAAGGGGCTAAGGGTTTGGAGGAATCGTTGAGAATGCTTGTGAATCTGCAAGAAGCTTCGGAGTTGATGGTGAATCCGCAGCGAAAGAGTCGAATTACGCTGCTGGAGGTTGACGATGACAATGGAGAAGATGAACGTTCGAAGGTTACTGATAGGAATCAGGTGGCTCTGCCTAGGTTCTCGTTCGATAAGCCATCGAAAAAGCTGAATTTGCCGGTGACTGATGGGTCTGTTAAGTTTTCGAGTCACCGGAGATCGGCTACTGTCGATGATGAAAGTATTCAGAGTGTTTCTTCTGCGAAAACCACGTCGAATCGATCGGAAAAAGGGAGGATTTCGAATGTGATCGCGAAGCTGATGGGACTTGAAGAGATTCCAGTGAAAGTTGATGATTCGAGTACGAACTCGGTTAACAAGGCTCAGAGAGTGGTGAAAGATGATGTGATTCCTATGAAGATGGAATTGGATTACAAAAGAGATGAAGTGAAGAAAGCTGATGATTTGAATAAGAACACACTGAAAAAGGCTTCTAGATCAGTAAAAGATGTTGTAGACTCTGTAAGCGATCGAAAACCTCAACAAAGTCACGATACAAAGGTGAATGGGGAGTCAAGTATGAAACAAAGTAACAAGAACAAGAGATCGGATCGAGTTTCTGAAAAGCTGGAGAAACAATCAAATGGTGAATCGAAAGAGAAGGTGCATTCGAAGCGAAGAAGCCCAGAAGCTCCGGTTAATCTGCAAGTTGAAAAGAAGAAAACTGTTCAAAAAGAGACAAGTAACGAGATCAAACTTGTGCCACGAAACAATCAGATTCAAGAACCAGAAAGAAGGACCCAAAGGAGTAAACAAGATTCACAACAAATCAAACAAGTTAAGAACACAAGTTCAATTCCAAAAGAGTCAAAACCGCAACCTCTTGAAGAGATTCAAAAGGTTAAAGATTCAACTCCAAAGGTTGAAAAACAGGAAACAACAGAGCAGAAGATGGCGCCTGTGACACGAAAGAAGGTAGATTTAATCGCGGTGGGTAGAATCGAGTCCCCTCGAGCAAAAGATGAGGTACTGAGGAAAAGAAATCGAACGATCAACAGCTTATCGACGCCATCAAAGCATAAACTTTTGGTTTTGAAAGAAACAAAAAGAAAGGAAGTGAAAATCTGTTCAGAACCAGAAGAAATCAAGACAAAAGGATCGGATTCGATTTCAAATGCTAATGAAACAGAATCGACAGCCCGATCACATGATATTGTAAGCTTACATTCACTTGCCCATTGATCCATTTTGTGGTCTACCTTTTCATATTGATCATGATGTTTCAGGTACCCATATGCGAGAAAGAAACCAAGTGTGATCCTCAAAAAACTTCAGAAATCGCAGCTGTGGGTAAGTAAAAGGGCGCTAACTAGCTGAAATTAAATTGAGTCGTTTTTTAAAAAGTAATTGAGTTAAAATTGATATCTTTGTAGGTAAAAATACAAGAATCATGGGTAACAGTAATCTTTCAGAAAACAAACCGAAGAAAACATTCCACTCGAGCGGAAATGAAACGAAGAGTCATCCCCAAATAACTTTGGACATCGCCAATGCAGGTGAAAATACAGAAGGGGACTAAATAGTTGAAATTGAATTGAGTCGTTTTTAAAAGTAAATGAGTTGAAATTGTCATCTCTACAGGTAAAAATATAGCAATCACGGGTAACGCTAATCTTTCGACAGGTGAAAATACAACAATCAAAGGTAACAACACTAATATTTCCGAAAACACATCGAAGAAAGCATTCCAATCGAGTGAAAATGAAATGAAGAGTGATCCTCAAGTAACTTTGGACATCGTAGTTGCGGGTAAGTAAAAGGGGGCTAAATAGTTGAAACTGAATTGAGTCGTTTTACATAGTAAATGAGTTGAAGTTGACATCTCTACAGGTAAAACTACACGAATCACAGATGATAGTATGCTTTCAGAAAACAAACCGAAGAAAACATTCCACTCGAGCGTACAAATAGTGCTAACTGAACAAGAGAAGCAACTGAAAGAGATTTTGATCAAAGATCAACTCTTTTTAAGCACAGCAGAAGCCCTTTTCAAACTCAACATACCTGTCGGGTTTCTTCACGTTGATGATCATAACCATCGCGGGCATGACACTAAGTTGAAACTAGATTGTGGGTATGAAATCTTGAAACGCAAGGCAAGAAGCCAAGAACTCTCGGTTCATCCATACGTCAAACCATCCATTGCTGATATGAGTATAAGGTTTTTGGACGAGTTGGTAAAGCAGTTGCATAAAGATTTGGAAGGCTTACGAGTATATGGTCGGGATACGAGTAATTTGTACGACGAAGCTGATTACTTGCATCATATGCTTGAAAAAGATATACATAACAAAAATCCAGATATTAATAGTTTTTGGGATTTTGGTTGGCATATAACGACATTTACATTTGTAGAGAAAGACGAGTTCGTGAGCGATGTGGAACAAGATATGCTTCGTATACTAGTAGATGAGATTGTCGACGATCTTTTGAGCATGTAGAAGAGATGGTCGACGATCTTTTGAGCATAAGTGAACGAGTTTATTTATTTGTATTATGAAGCGTTTTGTGTGATAATACTCCGGAAGATCAGGATGCATATATAGGTTTTGGTTTTTTTCTTTTCATAATTCATATGATTTGTAACATGAATGTTAAATTTGTAAAGTTTTGATTTGGTTGAAACTGAAGATGCATATATAGAAGAACATTTAATTTGTATAAATCGTGTTGTGTATTTTAGTTATATTCTCACATTTTCATCAATATCTAAACTCAATTTCAGAATTTTAATGGATAGGGTTGATTCACTTTTTGGTAAGTTGTGTAAGATCACGTCGAATACGTAATCATCTGTTTTTAGAAAAAAACAACAAGAAATTAAAAAAAATAAAAAATTAAGTTGATTAATATTTAATATAGTTTTGTATTATACAAGAAGAAAATAAATAAATAGCATAAAACAAAATGTTTAGATGTATTATTTGTATAAGCATATATGTATCTTTAAAGTAATTAGCCCGGATATCATTTAACACCATATGCATCACATAATCAAAAAGATTTTTACTAAGATATTTCATTTATCAAGTATCATCTACACTAAAAGCATCACCAATAAAAAAAAACTCAAAGAATATTTAAAAACTTGTTTAATCAATTGACACATTCAAAATCATAATTCTTTATATATCTAAAAATCTTCGCAATAAGAAAAACTCAAAAACACTTAAAAATATTACCAAATCATCACTTTTTATAAAATTTAATATTCATACAATATGTTTCTTTTTTTATTATTACTAGCCTTTGGCCCCGCCATATTTACAAAAAACCTGACACATCACTTGTTTTTTACAAGTTCAGGAAAATGATTTTTTTCATTCAAAAACAATACTTTACAATAGCGATAAAGAAAAAAGCAATTAGTGGATATGAAAAAAAACCCAAGTTATTCGGATGGTGTTACAATATCTAAAAGAACAAAGGAATGGAAGATTGTTATAGATTACAAAATACAAGAACAGACAACAATTCCATTGTCGTCCAGCGGTTAGGATATCTGGCTTTCACCCAGGAGACCCGGGTTCGATTCCCGGCAATGGAACCTTTTTATTTATTTTTTTCAACTTTTACGTTGTTTTTGGTTTATTGAACCTTGAAGTTCCAACATCACATTTTTGCCCCATAAAAATCATGTTTTGTTAGCCATGTTTCATTGATTTATCATATAAAAAGATGAACATGCAATGAAAATCCAAGGGTTTCTGCAATATATTTCACTAGAACAAGATAATACAGGCATTTAACACGCCCACCAACTGTTCGACAAAATGCTCAATCAAAACACCACCGAATTCATACTACACAATCACATAAAATACTAAAACTTAGGTCCTAAACTCAATCAAACCCCTGTTGATCCAAACCCACCAGCACCTCTAACAGTCAGATCAAGATCATCAACCTCAACAACTTCAGGGGTTACAATCTTCTCAACAATCAACTGCGCAATTCGATCACCAACCTTCACTTCAAAATCAGCATCAGAATGATTAAACAGTATCACCCCAACAGGACCCCTGTAATCAGCATCAACAACACCAGCCCCAACATCAATCGAGTGCTTCCATGCCAAACCAGATCTCGGAGCTACAAATCAAAACCCTAAAGATCATTCCCAAATCCAAAAAACAGTCAAATTACAATTTACAACCGTAATCAAGTGTACCAATTCGAGCATATGTTCCTTCTGGTACAGCTATGCTTAAATCAGTAGCCACCAGTGCTTTGCCCCTTGCTGGCACTTTGGTATCAATCGCACTGCATCGATTCAGATCAAATCAAAAATTGAACAAAAGCCCTAATGAATCGATTTAAGGAATTTGGTGTACCTTGAAAGATCGTAACCTGCGGCAAGAGGGGAACCTCTGGAGGGTAAAATTGCTTTCTCCGATAGCTTCTTCACTTTGAAAAGAGGGATTTGGTGATCGAGTTTTTGAATCTTTGGTGTTGGTTCTTTGATTTCAGGGCTGCCGTTGATGCTTTGTGCCATTGTAGAAACAACAGATGATGATTTGGATGAAGAGTGGAAGAGGTGAGATTGAAATGGATGAAGAAGGTGATGGTGGTAGGTTTTATAAGGGTTGAAAATGGCTGCCAATGGAAGAGAACGTGTGATGGCGCCAAGGGTTCCCGCCATCTTTAAACCCTAGACTCATAGAAGACCATGATAGGGGCTTATGATACTATATTTCCATGGTGTGACTAGTTTGGTTTGGTTTGGTTTGGTTAGATTTGCAAGGTACCGGGATCATCACTTGCGAGAGTGTGTGAACACCGCCCTCCTCGGTCCTAAACAAAATATCATGTCCACTTGAACGGGTTTTTTCATCGATCTTTCAGTTGTATTACAATTTTATTTTTATCCTTTAAAATTAATAAAAGAAATTTTTTTTCTAACTATCCTTAATCACTCTTTCAAATAATATTGTATGGGTCTCTTTTAAAATCTATCAACCTTCGATGATGAGGCTTTTGATGTGAACACTCGTACATTTGAACAACAACACAAACTTTAATAAACCAAAATGATCATCATTCATTAAAGTAACATAAATAGAATATTTTACTCATTAAATAAAATCTACTTGTGATTCGAATTGGATAAAGCACATGACTTTCTACATAGTTTGTTATCTCATACATACTAAGCATTAAAAAATTGTACCACATTAACTTGTTTAACTGTTTTATTTTATGTCAACTAGAAACAATCCTGATAATTCTAAGAGCACTTGTGTATAGTGTGTTTGTTACCACACCACCTATGTGTAATAAATCACATACAATATGTGTGTATTCTTATTATTACTCATCCCACCTCGGTAGATGAGTTTCAGTATGCCAATCATATTATCATTTCATCATTCATAATGCTATCAACCTATCACAATTTAAGGTATACTACCGACCCAAAACAACACGAAATATGACAACATGTATCAAACAATCAATTAATCATCACAAATTGTAAAATTTTGAAAAATCCAATATATTTTATTACTCTATAATTTTATACGACACGTACTTAACTTACTTTAAGATATAAACTAATAAATGATCCTACGATATTACAATAATCAAATTAGGATAACCGCATCTCAAACCATTTTATGTGAACCAAAATAACTTTTAAAGCATTAATATGTATTATGACTTAATACTTTATGACATTTCATTGAACTATTAAGAATTAGTGACATAATCGCGCGAGGTATCAAGAATGTCAAGCATATATCACATATAGTGATGCAATATAAATATCAAATACTAACTCAAAATCAACAATTTATATATGTCAACAACAAACATATTTATGAGCATAAAATAAAGACTTAATCATATATTTACATATATGAATACATCATCCATGTATGAGAACAAACGTAAAAACCGACTACTATCACGCACTAGTCGAATTAAAATACAATCTTAAGATTAGATAATATTACTAGAACCCTGAAATAGATTACAAACATATATAATTTTAACTTGTAGGATTTATAAAGAAATAAGTTACATTAACGCAATTCTATTTTTATGCTAACGTAAATGAGACAATTAACCTATTAAGTAATCAAATAACCATCTCTTACCATCCTTTAACCATAAAATACCAAAATTCATATACTAGTCACCATTATTTCACCCAAATGGCCTCCTCTCAGCAAAATCTCAAGAACATAATTTTTTTCTTGTTTTTACCATACTTACACTACTTATAATGACATTGTTGGATCTTGGAAGGCTGGTGCAATCAAAACCAAACACTTAGAGTATTTTGAGTAAAACTAATAAAGTTCTTCCGAAGAAAAGTTTAGCACTTCCAAAGGCATTTGCTAAATTTCCGAAGCAAAACTCAAAGGAACTTCTGAAGATAAGTTTCAGCTTCGGAAGACCAAGTCCCTGCTCTTCCGAGAGTTCAACATTTAGAAGACATGAAGACTGCAACTTTCAAAAAATGAAGTCCAAAGGATGCCTCGGAAGAAGTAGCCACTTCTGAAGACCAAGTCCCTGTAAAAGTCTTGTAAACTTAGAGTTGAGAAGTAATATATACAAGTATCTTGAAAATTATTTCTTTGTGTTCTTGAGTTACTTAGTATATTATAATCAACTCTTTGAGATTCTGCTTCATCATAACCATGTGAGTATAAGTGAGTTTGAGAGAAAACTAAGTGTTTAGTGATATATATCGATCCTGCAATTGGTATCAGAGTTTTTTTAGGCTCTTGATTGTATGATCTTACCATCCAAATCAACTTGTTTTCACTCCTCTCTTTACCACACTTTAAAATGACCCTTATTTAGAAATCTGAAGTTGAGATGGGGATGATGACTAAAGCACCTATCATCACCCCTAAAAACTTTAGACAATGGAGTAGACGCATAGAAGGTTTTATCAGATACCTTGATTGTAAAATGTGGCTATCTATCATCAATGGTCCTTACAAGCCCAATGTTAATGCACATGGAGGAAACGGTTCCATGATTAAGAAGGTTGTTGAAGACTACTCCGATGAAGACCGGAAGAAGATGGACATAGATAGCAATGCTATGACTATTATACCCAACTCTATCATGGTGAGGTTTGAGCATTACAAATCAACTAAAGAGCTGTTTGATGCACTGTCACAAATGTACTCTAACTCCAATGACTCCAAGAAAGATTCACTCAAACAACAGTTTGAGAACTTTACCTACATTACTGGAGAGACCCTCAGCCAGCAGTACTTCAGGTACATGGATCTTATTACTTCCCTTTAGTCTGTGGGAGTTACTATTGACTTGAGAGACCTCTCAAGAAAATTCATGAGTGCACTCCTAAATGAGTTGTGTCTCCATCATAAGGATAGAGAATCTAAACTTCTTCACCATGACTGAACTATACGGTATTCTTGATGGATACCGTGTAGAGATGGCAAACAAGAGGGGCCATCAGATGAGCAGACCCTCAAGCCTTCATGCTGGCAACATTTTATTGGTTGTGGAAGGATCAGGACTCAACCAACCTCAGCAGTACCTAACTTGCTCTCAGCAGCCATCCTGTTCTTCAAGACCCTACATCATATTTCCTAAGACTCCAAGGTCTCAACAGGCTCAACAAAGTTCTTTCCAGGATAGTTGTGCCTTTATCTTAGGAAATGGGCACTTTGGCGATTATCAGTTCTGTTTTGATGATCTAGAGTGCTTCAGCCCAGATGATGTGGAGTACGTGGACATAATCCACCAAATGGCTCTGATTACCTACAGATCAAAGAAGTTCTTTAAGAGATCTGGAAGGAAGTTCCCTCAAAACCCAGCTAGCAGCAAGTTTGGGTTTGACAAAACCAAGACAAAATGTTATAATTGTAACTAACTTGGTCATTTTTCTAGCGAATGCAAGGCTCCCAAGTCAAATCTGGGAACCACTCATGCCTCCTCACAAGCCTCTACACCTAAATCCCTTAGGAAGACAACTGAAACAACAGCTATAGCTCAAGAAGTTGACTGGAGTTTTATGGTACATGATGTGACTCTTGCTCAAGCACTCATGGCTGGAACAGATGACAACAAGGTATATGAACATCTCTATACTCCAGCTTGTATTGCTAAGGTAAAACTGTATAAGGACTACAATATGAAAATAAAATATGATATTGAGTCTTTAAATATTTTAAAATCTGACTTTAAAAGAGCTGAATCTGACTATCAAAGAAAAACTGAAGAGTTAGAGAAAACCGTATCTCTTTTAAAACATGAACACACAAATTATAAGACTCAAATAAAGTATTTAATAGACTTGTTCAAAAAACCGGTTCGGGAACCGGTTTGGCCAAAAAAACCAGAACCGATTTGAAGCCCAAACCGGTTCGAAACCGGCCGAACCTCCGGTTCCCCTCCGGGTTCCACTTTTGAAAATTCAAACCGGTTTTGGAACCAAACCGGTTTATAACCCAGTTTTCAAACCAATTTTTCAACCCGGTTTTCAAACCGGTTACCGTTGGGTAACGGCTATATAGCTGTTTGTACCATTTTTTGACTGTTTTTTGGATGTTGTTTTACTATTATACCCCTACTAGTTTAGTATATATATGTATTTGATGTTTTGGTTGAATCACAACAACTTATAACACTCTCTACTCTCAAAAATCTCAAAAACGCTCTCACAAATACTTTCGTTTTAAACGCTCTAAAAAAAATATCTCAAATGGCTTCATCAAGTGCTCAATCATCCGTTGGTTATGAAGCGTCTTCAAGCAAAGTGGTGGTAGCAATCCTTCCTACGAATAGGAACCCCGAAGTATGGTGCAATTACGATTTATGTCAAATGGCTAGCGGTCCAAACAAGGCTCGTTGCAAGTTTTGTCATAAGTTTTTCAAAAAAAGATGCAAACACAACGTTGAAAAACCATATTTCAAATAAATATTGTAAAGCATTAAAAGGTGAA
>BJCM01192035.1:0-12500 GCA_018326385.1 Flaveria bidentis
CGTGAAAAACCAAGAGCATTGAATACACTTCGACTCCAGACGTACCCTAGCCGTCCAGAGACCTCTAAGATCATACTCCAAGTTCATAGATCGCAGTAGATCGATTCCTAATCGATTCTTAACGTTAGATTCAATACATAATTGTTTCTACGTGCGTTCTCACTGATTGGATCGCCAATCAAATAGGATTCCGCACTATTTGGTTTGGTTTAACACGTTAATCAGTTGGTATTTAGTCAGAATACCAGATCCTAACAACAACAACCATTTTTGAAATTTTTCGAATAACAACCACTCACTATCAACATATACTATAAACTAACTACATAAACTTACATGGGAAATCCTCACTTCAAGTTACTATAAGTTACAAGATGACCCACCTACTTTACAGGTGAGTTTATAGCTAATTTTTCTTTTGTATTTGGGGATGGAAACATGCTCTTCATACTGCGAATTCAAATTCTAAAATCAAAACTAGTCTTTTGCAAATTTAATGACAAAGTTTATGATACTATAAAGCTAGTCTGATAATACATGTTATATTCTATGACACTTTTTACTACAAAGTCTCTTTATATTCAAAAATCTACATAACCATTAACTTCGGGAAAGCCATGGGAGTACATAGATAGATCCATTAGCCTGGCAAGCCCATTCGATACTCGAGTTGTTGCATGCCAATCAATACCGAGCGTACTTTGAGTCAACGTATTTTTTTTAACTTGGAAGGAGTTGGACGTTCAAAAACTGCATACTAGATAATCATATTATTAGTCTGACCTTTTATGCGAAGGGGTTAGACGGGAGGGCGTTTGATCAGTAGGGTTAATTTGTAGATTGTTATCTACTATATGTATACTTCTAAACCTATGTTCTCACCAACTTTTTAATTGATATATTTTAGCATGTTTTCAGCTAATGAAAACTAAGTTTGTTGCTTTGCTCACACTATGTTTCAAGCTAATATTTAGTTGGACCCAGTTAGACTTTGAATAAAATAAAGACTTATTTGCTTATTTAGTTTATTTGATTTTAGAATTGGATGTAATCAACTATTCGGTTTTTAATAAATAATTTCCTGTATTATTTATACTTGTGTTATGATTCAACTTCATTACGCCTTGGTGTTTCTGCTTTAGCCGAGGTGTGATATATTCCATCCCTCTTAAAATGATTTTTTTATTTTTATAACATAAAAACTGTAAATAATAGAATGACTTGTTGACAAGGGATGAAAAGGTGCCGATGGTGGCAATAGAAGTTATGCGAGGGGCAACGACACCTACAAAGGGTGATGGGCGAGCATAGCAATGATGATAGTTGTAGTCAAAGGTAGTTGCAATGATGAGGATGACGCTGATAAGGTGGGGGTGGACGATGCGACAACAATGGTTGGTTGAAGATTGCCATTGTATCTGTTGAGTGCCTTTACGATTTGAAAAGTTAGAATATTTACTTAAGGATTTTGAGGAAATCATTTCCAATTTGAATTTCAATTCTATTTTTTTGTTCATTTAAAGTTTCAAACACATTAGGAATGGAACTAAGATTTCAATTCCAACAAATTTTGTGAAGCGAACATATTTAAAAATAAATTACAAATTTCAGTTTATTGAATTCTAAAAATTGTATAATAACACCTTGAAAGTTTAAAACAAAAAAGTATTGGATTAAATATGTAAAAGAAACAAACACAGGTAAGTGGGACAGAAGCCCAAAACTCTTCCTGTATAACATAGATAAGTGGGATAAAAACCCAATACTCTTTACGTATGATTATGTAGATCTTTTAGAAAATTATAAAAATATATCGATTGTACGAAAAAAACACAAAAATATATGTTGTTACATCACTATACAAAAAACTAAAGTAAAACCTTTTCTATTATTTATTGTTCTTACTGTATTCATATGAGTTTAGTTAGTTATGATTAACAAAAATTCCACATTCGTTAATCATTATCATAAAAATTATTTTGATTTTCATCCTAACACAATCCAACATAAGTAAACAATTTTATTGTTTTTAAAAATAATTATTATATTATTTAATAGAAGAAAATGACAATATCATAAATTAACTTATCAACTATACTTTAAAAACCAATGCACATGATACAAGTTAGTATGTAATGATAGATTACTAATTTGCTTAAACTTTTAGGGTTATCTTTAAAAATGAAGTTTCAATTGTTATTTTTTTTACCCCACAAGTTTAGCTATATTACATTTTATATCACATACTTGTATTGTTTTTGTTACCACACTCTTATAACATTTAAAGAATTTTTCATTATGCTTATTTATATCTACATTTCGATCTAAGTTTCATCGATGATGCAATTATGTATCATAATATACAAGTCTATAAAACATAAGCATATAAATTTTTTAAAAGTTATTCAAGTGTTTGATTTTTTATAGTTTCGGTACTTTTTTCCTACAACTCTTAATATATAATGTTTCATACAATCCAAATTTGTAGATACTTATTTTTGTCAACGTTTTTTTTCCATTGTAGCATGCTTTTTTATGTATGTTTTAACATGATTTTTTAACGTGTTCTTTTTACATAAAGTTCAAAATATTATCAGTGGTCTTGTTCTAACGCACAAGTTTGTGACAGATTCACTTTTTATATAAAATTTTGAATGTTATCAGTGACTTCCAGATGTTGTTTTCATGTATTAAATTGCATATATTATCAACACCTCCGTTAGCATGTGAGTTCATGGTGACGTTTCGACATGTTATATAAATGTAGGGGTGTTAAAAAATATCAGAATCCGAAATATCCGAAAATTCGAATTTCGGATCCGAACTTCGGATATCTGAAATTTTGGATTTGGATTCGTATAGTGATTTTGAGAATTTTCGGATATTTTGGATATTCGAAATATCCAAAATATTTTATAAAAATTTAAAAATATTAAATATTAGTTAAATATTTCGGATATTATTAGATATTTTAGACATTTTAATAAAAAACTTCGGATATCTGATAAAAACTTCAATAAAAATTATTACATTTTATAAAATTTATTTAATAATACAAAATTTTTTGAATACGGATATCCAAATCTAGATCTGAAATTCTGGATACCCGAATTCAGGATTCGGATTCGGATAGTAAAATTCACCATTCGAAATTTTCGGATATCCAAAATTCGGATATCTGAATTTCGGATATCCGAATTTGAACACCCCTATATAATGGTATGTATGCTATCAACGTCTTCTTGAATGTGTGAGTTCACAGCAACATCATGACATTAGTTTTTCTTTCAAAATTTAACACATCTATGTAACGCGAGTTCTTAATACCGGTTAATAATAATAACTAGGGGTGAATAAATAAAAAAAGAAAAGGTAAATAGGAAAGTTGCATTCTGAGTGCATATATGATGACATGGTACATCGATCAATAAAGAAATGTTGGGGACATGGTAGAAGGTAGCTGCAGGAAGATCATCAACGGAGCAACCGACACTTGACCCATTCTCCGTCAAACGATCTTCTTCTTCTTCTTCTTCATCATCATCATCATCTTCTTTTCAACATCTCCTAACCAAATTCTGCAATTCATCAACATCAACCTCTAAATCATGTGGCTATTCTATCTGATCTCGTTGCCCTTGACAACGGCGATGGTGATGCTCACCTTACGATACTTCGCCGGACCTCACATACCTCATCACGTACTCTTCACCGTCGGTTACACGTGGTTTTGCTCCCTCTCGTTCATCACCCTCGTCCCCGCCGACATCTGGGCCGTAAGCTGTTGTTCGTCGATCTAATTTGTGTGAAATTGTTGATCTGTGGATGATTGCATGTTGATTTTGTGTTGCAGTGTGTTGAAATGGAGGATGGGTTTGAGTTTTAATTTGGGGTTTGGTTGGATTGGGGAAATGAAGCCCTAATTGATGGTTGTTTGAAACTAGATTGTGATCGGTTAGGTGAAAACCATTGGGGTTTTAATATGTCAATCTAAGACCTAAGTTAAGTTGTTTAACACAAGCATTGTGTTTTTTTGTTGGTTTATCTGCAATTCTATTTCTTATTGATTATTATATTGTGATCATGTTGGGGATTGGTACACAGTTTGTGGAATTTTTAGTCTTGAAGATCTGATGACACCAGTGTTTTAATGTTCATTCACCATGATGTTTTATAGTAGAGTAGAAGACTATCTTTGGGGTTGACACCTTGTTTTAGTCTTATTGTATACTTGATGAAGTTTATATTGGTTGTGGATATGATTGAGGTTGCTATGATTTGAACTATTGAGCTGCAAAAGTTTGTATAATGTATAATGCCTGAAGACGATTTTATAAAGTAGTAAATATGTAGACCTTTTTACTTTCTAATTTTCATGTTAGTATGCTCATAATTTTGCGTTCTTTGTATTTTATGTACATGAGCTGCTGATGAATTAATCAATACGTCCACATGACAAATATTTTTCACAAGGTCCTATCGTACATCTACAATAGTTGCGTAAGGAGTTAAATTTCTTTTTCTTCTGTTGTGCAGGCTATGAGTGAACTGGACAGGGGAGGTGTTTCTTTCTTTTGGAGCTGGTCATATTGGAGTACATTCTTACTTACTTGGTATGGCTTCTATGTTCAGTTTTTACATTTGTTATTTAATCTAATATAGACTTGCACTTTACAGTCTGCAGCTACTATATTCTTCCATAGCCAAATAACGTATTGCACTCTAGGTGCATCATATTTTTTTACAAATTTAAATGTAATACATTTTCCTAAGCAGGGTCGTGGTGCCTATCCTTCAGGGTTATGAAGATGCTGGGGATTTCACAGTGACTGAAAGATTAAAGACCAGTTTGCATGTAAATTTGTTGTTCTATGCGATTGTTGGCTCTGTTGCACTCTTTGGACTTATACTACTTATATTATTGCGCAATAACTGGTTTGTTTCTTGATGCCCTTCTTATTTTATGGCTACTAATAATATTTTATTGTAAATTCTTGTTCGCATGGTTAGATGACACATAGACATTAAGTTCATGGTGTTCTTGTTTTGGTATTGAACATGTTAGTTAAGTTCATCTTCAAACAACGAGACCCACTTTGCGCTTTACATAGAAAGGGTAAATAGATTACATACTCTTTGTTGCTCGAGAAAGCAAAATGAACATATCAAAGATAGTGTAATGAATTCATTGGAATTATTAGTTGATAAAATATATTTGATTATTTGTTTCTTTTATCATTTTTTGACATTTTTTTTCCATCTTGCATGCTGTATATTTTGTATGCCAACATCAAGTAATTAGATTGTTTCATTCATTATGTAAGAGGAAATTAGATTGTTTTTTCATTCATTATGTAGGACGATATGCATTTAGAGTTATCAGTGGACATTTGATGATCTCATTGTCTTCAAAACTCTGCTCTACACCTGGAACTAAAGGCGGCTATAGGGGTTGACTGTTGAGTAATGGGTTAAAAGGGTTTGGGTTGAAACAAGGTTTTTATAGCAGGGGTTGAAACAAATTGGGCAGGTTTGGTTGGCCCACAAACACTTTTTTAATATCTTTTCTGTAACTTCTATAAATATTAAATTCTTAACTCATTAATTGTGATTCCAGAACCCTTATTCTGACAATGGTGACCCAAGTCTTTTAATAAAATGACGTGGGAAGTTCGACCCATTTGATCTGTATCTCTTTTAACTAGAGGTTTTGATCAAACCCAATTGACCTGTTCATAGGTAGATAGGTCAAAAGTGCAACCTTTTTAATTTTTATGTAATCCTTGTATTATTCTTAGACCTATATGCCTGTATGTTTTTCTAAAATCCATGCTAGTAATCCAAATTACTCACCTTAATCATTTAATTTTCTAGAACTCTTAATTATTATTATGTTTTTCAATTGGTTAACAGGAGTGGTGGTATAATTGGGTTTGCTATGGCTTGTTCAAATACATTTGGACTCGTGACTGGCGCATTTCTTCTTGGGTTTGGTTTAAGTGAAATACCAAAGGGCATTTGGATTAATGCTGATTACATTATTCGCCAGAAAGTTCTTTCCCATAAAGTGGCTAAAGCGGCTCTAAAACTTGATGATGCTCATCAAAATTTGTCAAATGCTATTGTTGTAAGTGTCACTGTGCATCTATTTATTTTGCTTCTTTAAAATAAACTTTGGCCCACCCCTTAATACAACTAATGTTAGTCATGTGTTTGACATGTTAAAGGTATATATGTGAGTGATACAATAGGACACAATAGACTGTTTCTAGTATGTTTTCCCTACCCGTGTAGTTATTTGAAGGGTGGACTTGGGAGAGTAACCTTGCTTGCTTATGGCATTTCTTGTATGTGTCCAGATAGGAAGAAACTAGGCTTTTCTTTTCCTAGCATAGGAAGATTGATAATATAAATTAGAGGTGGTAAAATGGATAGATTGAGTGGGTTGGGTAATCGGTCGAAACAGGTTCATGTCCCTGCCAATCATTCATTTACCTTTTTTCTTGAACCTTATAAATAAGTAACGCCTTAAATAGTTGCAATATTATGATATCAATCCAACTATTTTGAATAAAGAGATTTAAGAGGGTGCAAGGCTTCATATATATTCTGGTCACTTTTAACCTATTGATCCATTTCACTTCTAACTAATTTTTTGTTGTTTACCCAATTTTACATGTTTCATTTTTAATTGATTTTAAAGTTTGCTCGTTTGGCCTTTTAGATGCAAAGCATATCTAAATCAATACAGTTTCTAAGTTAAAGGGTTAGAATATATACACTAGTGATATTACTTATTATCCAAATGTTGGTTTATTTTAAAGTTGGGTCTTAATGGAATATAAGAAGAGGACATGTCTTTTCTTGAGGTGTGAAGGCCTTTGGGCTTTTGGTTAGAGTTATGAGTCTGGCTTATTGAAGCTTCTTAAATCCCTAATTATCTCTATGTATAGATTATGTCATTGTATTGTAATCTTGTCCCTTGAGCTTAATAAAAATACCTAGTTGCAGAGAGTGGACGTAGGTCATCTTGATCGAACCACTATAAATTCTCGTGTTCTTTATTGCTTTCGTGTGCGTGCGTTTAATAATGTGTTTATTTCCGCTGCGTAAAGATATCTAACAACTGGTATCAGAGCATCAGGCTCTTGATTACTTTTGAAGATTTTTTCCACTGTCACCATTTAGGGTTTTTGCCGCCATCACCTGTCGCCGCCGCCGCCACCTAGGGTTTTCGCCGCCGCCGCCTAGGGTTACCGCCGGTGCCGAAATCGTTTAGGGTTCTACGCCTGCTTAGGGTTTTGGTTGGAAGTACCAAATCTGGTTGTCTATCATTTGTTGACTGTTTATCAACTGTTCAGCGTGCCTGTTTCGTTTGTTTTTCTCTAGTTTGCTATTATGGCTGAAGACGGGAAGACTGTGATCGAAAAGTTTAATGGCACTGATTTTGGTTGGTGGAAGATGCAAATAGAAGCATTGCTGTATCAAAAGGATTTGGATATGGTACTGGAAAAGAAACCAGAGAGTATGGAGAAAGCTGAAGAAGCAGTTTGGAATTCCAAGGACAAGAAAGCTAGAGCGGTTATTATGTTATCTTTGACGAAGAGTGTTGTTTTTAACATCATGAAAGAAACCACTGCAAGTGGTATGATGTTGGCTCTGTCAAATATGTATGAAAAGTCGTCTGCAACTAACAAGGTGTTCTTGATTAGGGAACTGTTCATGACGGGAATGAAAGAGGGAAGCTCAATCACCTCCCACATTAATGATCTGATATCTATTCTTACCAAATTAGAATCAGTGGGAATAATATTCGATAATGAGACTCGAGCTTTGGTGTTGCTATCTTCACTACCTGATAGTTGGTCTGGGACTGCAATTGCTGTTACAAATTCTATGGGCGCTAACACATGACATTTGAAAAGATCCGAGACATTATGATAGGTGAAGACACACGTCTGAAAAGTGCAAATGTTGGATCATCTTCTGAGATGTTACATGTTGGCAGGGGAAGGGAAAATAACCGAGCCAGTGGGAGTCGGGGAAAGAGTTCAACTCGGACTCGAAAAAATGTGAGGTGCTGGACCTGCAACGAGGATGGACATGTTAAGAGTCAATGTCCAAAGAAAAGTTTGAACACTGCTGCTGAGGATGTTAATGATGATGATGTGATAATTTTTGAGGCTGAAAATAGTGTGGACTCTTGGATTATGGATTCCAGTTCTTCGTTTCACGTCGTACACAACGGTGAAATGTTGGTGAATCTGAAAACTGGCGATTTTGGGAAGGTACGTCTCGCTGATGGCAGAATGCTTGATGTAATGGGCATGGGTGATATTGATTTGGTGACTCCATTAGGAACTGCATGGAACTTGAAGAATGTCAAGGTGATTTCAGGTTTGAAGAAGAAATTAATTTTTGTTAGTAAATTGGATGAACAAGGACTGGAAGTCAAGTTTGGTGGTGGTAAATGGAGGGTTAATCAATGGGAACCGGGTTATTGCTCGTGGTGATACGCATAGTACATGGTGAAGGTACCTACTGAGGGACTGATCAACCCGGTTAAGCAAGTCAAAGTTGTGTTCACTAAATCTGCTGCTAAAAGAGTTCATTTTGCAAACATGAAGTCTGGAGCAAAGATTGTAGCTGAATGGGGTCATAAGTCTAAACCGGTCAGAGGATTTTGTGATAGTGGGAGCATGGGGGATGTTCCAGGTACAGTTAAGAAGAATCATTGGGTTTTGAAGACTACGACTGGAAAAATCTCTCCCGGTGATTGTTTGCTGAATTTGGAGAGTGTTAGTGGTTCTTGGTGTATCTCTGAATCTGGTGGATCGTGTAAGCCAATTGAGACAGAGGATGGATCGTTGGTGGAGTCTGCTACGACTGGGTTGGAGCTCGGGGGAGCTTCAACGGGCCCTTTCAAGTAATTGATGAAGAGGGGCCTCTGCAACTAGGGGATTTGGATTGAAATCTTACTTGTTCTTTGGAATTGAAGGCTTGAAGGATTTCTGTTACTTGAAGATTACTGATGACAGGGTTGTTTTGTACTTAGATGGCTAGTTGGAGTATTCGCAAGGTCTTTAAGTGGGAGATTGTTGAGGTGTTAAGGCCTTTGGGCTTTTGGTTAGAGTTATGGGCCTGGCCCATTGAAGCTTCTTAAAACCCTAATTATCTCTATATATAGTTTATGTCATTGTATTGTAATCTTGTCCCTTGAGCTTAATAAAAATACCTAGTATCAGAGAGTGGACATAGGTCATCTTGACCGAACCACTATAAATTCTCATGTTCTTTATTGCTTTCGTGTGTGTGCGTTTAACATCTTTCAGGAAGTGGTACCAATGTACCATGTGATGATTTCATTCTATTTTCCCTCTTGTATAGATGACCCTTTTTGTATAAATTTTTGATAAGCATAACATATGACTAGATTTAACCTTACACATTTTGTTTGCTCTTTCTCTTACATATGATGGATTTCTTTTTAGGTTTCACAAGCAACATCAAAGCAGATGTCAAAACGTGATCCCTTGAGACCCTACATGAATATCATTGATAAAATGTTGATGAATATGGTAAATATATTTGTCGTTTGGCTCTTTGAACTTCTTATATTCCATGCTTTATATTTCACTTTTTGGTTTTGGACCTACAAGACACATTGATCTTTATTTTTGAAAATTCAGCTTGATGAAGATCCCTCTTTTAAACCCCAAGGAGGAAGGCTAGGGGAAAATGATATGGATTATGATACAGATGAGAAATCTATGGCAACACTAAGGCGCCAACTTCGGATAGCTAAAGAAGAGTACTATCGCTGTAAAAGGTAAGCATTTTACATGAGTTCATTTGTGGACATGATATGAAAATAAATGCTGTTATGAAAAAGTAATACCTGCTATTCTCCCCAAAAAGATGTACAATTTTAAGCATAGCTGTCGTAATTTTGTCAAATCACTCTGCTGTTCTGGAATAGCATGGCCAGACTAATAACTGAAAGGGATGCAAAACATTTTAACTATTAAAATCATCAGGTCAATCTCGTGCCAAACAGGAGCTACTGTAGTTAACCAAGTTGCAAAGTAGGGGGTAGAAAACTGGGTGAGCAGTAGGGGTAGGTAACGGTTCAAAATAGGTTCGGGTTAAAGTAGACTTGTTTTGGGAATGGTCAGGATAGGATTAACCCAAAACAATTTTTTCTCAGATTTTTTATAAGTAACTAGAGTCAAGTATGATTACAAAAAAAATGTTTTCTAAAGAATAGTAATCTAGTTTCATTAATAAAATGATTGAGGGGATTCTGTGCATTAAAGTTACACTTTGGGTGACTTTCTGCCGAACATATCGGGAATTGACCTGTTCATAAGTAAACAGGTCAGGAGTGCCATCTCTTGCGTCTTGGCGAAGGCATCTTATGCAGATTGTTATAGATCTTATCCTCAAATCTTGAATCTTAAATGGCTAAAGGTCCAGCATGCATTGAACAGACACACAACACAAATTATAAGTCTAAAAATCAAGTAGCCCAATTCAAACTTCAAGCCTAACACTAAGCAACTGCTCTCCAAACTTATTCACATCCCTTCAGTTTTCAGTTCAACCATTTTCTTGTTCCAGTTGATTTTGAATGGATATGCAATGTGAGTCGCCAATAAATGATGCTCTAATTGACGCTTAATTGAATATCAACGGTTTATGCGGTTAATGTAAAATTGTTAAAGTCAGTTAAATGCTGCTATTTATAATGTTGCTAAATTTTAATCAAACAATATGTAATTGAGTGGAAGTTTAACCCTATATATGTTCTATCATTGTTAATGTTTATGCCAAGAATGGTTATGTATGTGTTCGTGTATATATAGAATCTTTGTGTTTAAGTAGCTTCAACATTGTTACTATATTCTGTTGATTCATACACCTGTTTAATGTCACGGGATATACATATTACACATGTCATCACTTCATCCTTACACAACCATATACATAATAATCTTTTTTGTTTTTCTGTTCTGGTCAGTGAATATATGAATTCTGTGATGGAAGCACTTGAACTGGAGGACACACTAAAGAATTATGAACGCCGTGATGCCACTGGATGGTTTGCTCTCTCAATCGAGGCTTGTTATTCCTTCCATTGAGTCTCTATTTATCTAAATATGCTAGTTACAATTGTTTTAATGATCAAGAATTTTAATATAATATTTAGTATATTTAGTATAATAATATAAAGAAAGCTTCTTGAGATTTTTGCTGTTGAAAAATATTAAAACTTCATTTGACATTTCTTTTAAGACATTATGGAAACTTGATCTGAGATTTACATGGTTGAATTATTTGTAATTTCATCTTTTGCATGCGTCATATCTGAGTAAGTTTGCGATGAAAATTAAATGTGCTTGAAAGGATTAAACGAATTTGTTGATATTACTCATACTTGATCCACCACTGATTTTTATTTATTCTTCTACAAATTGTTACACATCACTATTTACACAATGCTTGCGGGAATTTAGATGGTTAATCAAGTTAAAGATGATAACTTTGTTTATGTTATGCAGCAAACTTGTAAAAACCTTTCATAGGGTCTAATATTAAATTATCTAATTTGAACAATAGTTAGGATGATGTTGCCCATTTTGAAGGTTTGAAAAACCTTTTCTATTTATACGCTTCCCTTTTATTCCGCAGGAAATATATTTCGAGCTTCAGGCCTGAGCGTACAGGGAAGATAGGGTCTTGTCTTGATACAGTTGGTAAACTGTTATGTTCTCAAATTGTGATAATACATAATTATTTATATATGTGTGCGCGTTTGTGCACTCTGAAAATTAGAAGATATTTTTACAATTACACTAATAACAGTGACCTGCTATTGAATTATTAGAAATAGCAACATATTTGATTGGTTTATTTTTTTACCAATGCCAGCAACAAACTTCCATTTTCTAGTCTTGTTAACAAGGGGTGTTTACGGTCTGGTTAGGGCTAGTTTTGACAAAAATTCTAGGCAAAACCAACTACGGTTTTGGTGGTTTGAACTGATTCTTTTTTCCAAAATTGGTAGTTTGTATTAGCGTTTTTAAATTGATAAAGATGCTTCATAAAATATTACATATATACATAATTGCATATTCCAAAAATAAAAAAAAAACAGTTAAATGGATGATTGCAGGTTCCAAACTGTCAGCCGGATCGGTAAACCGCTAAACTGTCAAAACCAAACTGTGAACCACATAAATCTCAAACATTTGCTTCTGTTTGGGTAATTTCAATGGTTTATGAACAACCCTATTGTCAACAGTGTATTTCTGTTTTTATACCAATGTCAGAAACACATTTTACAGGTGATTCGTGACTGGTTGCTAACATTAATAACAAAATGCAAGTATGTTACTATTACTGATAATATTGTCAGTACTCTATTATAATCTGTAAATTGATGGAAGTGTCTTTCTAGTTTTAGCAATTAACTCTTTAAAATAATTCAAAATTGTTTG
>BJCM01192036.1:0-21013 GCA_018326385.1 Flaveria bidentis
TCACAGTTGAGCTAACGACAACATGGTCGTGAACCTCCTATAAGCTTGCAAGACTTGTTAACATTTTATATAAGTTCCACTTCTCTTCTTCATTGCTCTTTCATTTTATTATTATTAGTAATACTTTACGTTACGATAATAAATACACCACGTAAAGTCATACACTAATAGTAATAATAATAATATGGAACAATCATAAAACAATCATAATCATGCATGAAACTAAGCATTAATAAGCCCTAGTCAAACCTTGGTCAAAACCTTAATAGCATAGACTCTCAAAAATTTCGTAATTAATTCTAAGTGTTTAGGCGCACCAACACTATTTGGGCGCATGAGCCCTGTTTGGGCGTTTCATCACTATGCAGGCGCATCAGCCAACACTTAACCATTTTAACACTTAGGTGCATGAACTATTCAGGCGTATGAACTATTCAGGCGTATGGTCCATTCGGACGCATAGACACTTAGGCGCATGGCCATTCGGAGGGGCGCATGGCCATTCGGAGGGGCGCATGGCCCGACACTTAGTCATCCGATTACAAATTCTAGGCGCATGAACCACTGTTCAGGCGCATGAGTTACACTTAAAACATTTCTAAGGCATTTCCAGGCGCATGAGCCTTATTTAGGCGCATGAACCTTCTGCTCAACGTGTTTTTAGGATATTTTCAAACCCAAACATCAAGCCTATTTGTTCTAAGCTTACCAAGGTCATTCTAAGCATGAACAACATAGTAACACCTAAGGAACATCATCAAACATGCATCATACATACGGGTATACATATATAATCATAATAAAAATCATTTTAATACATTTTCAGCCCTAAAAAGAGTTTAAAACAAGTAAAACCGGGGTCTAAAAACTCACCTGGTGCAACTTTGGGTGTATCTTCCTTCTAACCTGTATGCAATTGAGTTCAAACACCTAAAAACCCACTAAACACACACACGAACACACACACAAACACATAAGCATATAACCGAGACAAAACCCATCATGAACACTTAAAACCCATGAATTCTTACCTTGAATTCAACCTCTTCTTTTCCTTCTTCTTCAAACCCGAAAGTTTTTCTGCTCTCACTCTCTCTCTAAACGAATAAAAAGGTGATGTGAATAGAGGGTGGGCGGCCATGCCCACTTTTACACTAACTTTTTGTACTTTTGTCCCCTTTTACATTTTTAACCCCTCAACTTGGGATTATTAATGTTTCCTTCTTTTATTTACTTTAATAGAATAACCGGGTGTTACAGATCATGAGGATGAAGCAAACACGTTTCTTAAAGACCCATTTATAGGAATCTCTATAGGTATTTTTAAATATACAATCATAATCAAATTTGCCTTATCAAATTTATTTAATAATGTTTATAATTTCTTTTAAATATACATAAAAATATTTCTAACATTATATTTTATCTTCTGATGCTGATCACTATTTATTCATCAGATTACTTAGATCATGGAGACCAAACACTTGTATGTGAGTTATGTAAGGCTAAACTGTGGAAGCAAGAAGGAAAAAATCCAAGAAAACATAACGGTGTAAACACTTATTTGATATGTTGTTACTATGGAAAAGTGGAGCTTCCAGATTATAAACAACCAAGGGAAAGTTATGAAATTCTATTTTGATGTATGGATTCTAAAAGCAAGTTTTTCATGAATAACATTAGACGTTACAATTCAATGTTTTCTTTTACTTCAATGGGTGGGAAGATTGACTCACCGATTAATAGACGTAACGCTCCATTCATATTTAGACTAATATCATAGTATGGGTAGTCTTCTACCGCAGAGTGTATCAAGACCAAAGTTCTCTCAGTTGTATATATACGACACTGAGAATGAGGTGGTGAATAGGAAAATGATCTTTGGGTAAGTGATATGTTACAAATTACTTTCGATATTTTAAACTTTAATAATGTCATCTCTATATGTATACCAACTAATGCACACATCTATTTCAGTGAATCATCTAAAAAAATACATCCGCTCAAGATGATCAAGATATCCAAATTATACATGAACTTAAGGTTATGCTAGATTCAGATAACCAATTAGTTAAGGTTTATAGGATGGTAAGAGATTCTTTCAATAACAATCCCCATGTCAACCTAAAGTTGCGACTAATTGGTAAGAGGAACAAAGATGGTAGGACATACAACCTACCAACTGCATCTGAGGTTGCAGCTTTGATTATTGGTGACATTGGTGATTGTATTGATCGGCGTGACGTTATCGTTGAAACTCAAAACGGAAATCTAAGACATATTAGTGAGCTTCATCCTTCGTACCTTCCTCTACAATATCCGTTGCTTTTCCCATATGATGATGATGGTTATCGGGTTGATATACTTCATAGAAATATTTGAACCTCAAACAATAAGAAAAGGGAAAGGTTATCAATGAGAGAATTTTTTTCATATCATGTTCAGGATCGTGTTAATAAATTCTCATTGATACTAAATTCTAGAAGACTTTTTCAACAGTTTCTAATCGACTCATATACAATGATTGAGAGTGAAAGGTTAAACTTCATACGTACTCAGCAAAAAGTCCTAAGAAGTGAAACATATGATGTTATCTGCAAAGAACAGAACAAATGAATTGAAAATATGGCTGGCGTCGGTAAACGTGTTATCCTACCTTCACCTTTTACAGGTGGTGCGCGGTTCATGATGCAGAATTATCTTGATGCTATGTCTCTTTGTAAGTGGTACGGCTATCCGGATTTCTTCATCACTATTACATGTAACCCGAAATGGCTAGAAATCAAAAGATTTCTTAAAGACACCACACTCAACCCCAAAGATAGACCTGACATATTGTGTCGCTTGCTTCTTCTTAAATTCGAGTCAATTATTAAAGACCTAAAGGATAATTCAATACTTGGCTCATTTTCAGCAGGTATTTATTTTTATACTTATATTTTATAATTATTTATTATCACATATATATATATATATACACTTCATATTATGATTTTATTTTAGAATAATATTGTTTGATTTTTTGTTTCTTCTTTACATAATAATGCTTAATCTTTTAACTAAATTCATTTATTTTAAAAAAGTTGTTTACCCAGTTGGATTTCAAAAACGTGGCCTGTGTCATGCACATATATATTTATTCATGAACGTTCAACATAAACTTCATACGGTTGATCAGCTCGATGATTTTTTAATCTTCTAAAATTCCTATTTTATTATGATTTGATTTTAGAATAATAATTTTTGATTTTTTATTTCTACTTTACATGATAATGCTTAATTTATTAACTAAATTCATTTCTTTTTAAACAGTTGTTTACACAGTTGAATTTCAAAAACGTGGCCTGCCTCATGCACATATATGTCTATTCTTGAACGTTCAACATAAACTTCATACAGTTGATCATATCGATAATTTTATATCTGCTGAAATTCCTAACAAGAATGAAGATCCAAAATTATAGATCTTGTATCAGACTTTATGATACATGGTCCATGTGGTAATGCTAATCCTAAGTGTCCATGCATGGTAGATAAAAAATGCTCAAAAAACTTTCCAAAGAATTTTAATAAAACACGTCTACTGATTCAAATGGTTTTTCGTTATATAGAAGAAGAGATACAAGACTTTTGTTGAAAAATCAGGTGTCAAGTTGGACAATAGGAGCGTTGTTGCATACAACAAACACTTGCTAAAAAGATATCAAGCACACATAAATGTTGAATGGTGTAATCAGGGCGGATCAATAAAGTACATATTCAAGTATATAAATTAAGGACCTGATAGGGCTACTGTTGCTGTCAAAGATCCAAACACTGATCCTAACAAAGATAATGGTATAGATGAAATTAAAGAATACTATGATTGCACATACATTTCAGCTTGCGAGGCTTCATGGAGAATTTTTGGTTTTGATGTACATTACCGTTATCCACCAGTTATCAGGTTGCCTTTCCATTTGCCAAACCAACAACAAATTGTGTATGGTGTTGACGATGATATAAACAATGTACTAAGTAAACGGTCTGTTCCCTCTATAATGTTTTTATCTTGGATGGAATATAATCGTTATGACCATGAAGCACGCAAGTTAACTTACGTTGAGTTTCCAACAAAATTTGTTTGGAAATCTGACCAAAAATGTTGGTCTCCAAGAAAAAAGGTTTTTCAATTGGTCGAATTCACTCTGTATCTTCATATGTCGGTGAGGCTTATTATTTACGAATTCTACTCAACAAAGTCAAAGGGCCGATGTCGTTTAATGATATTAAAACCATTAATGGTCAAACATTTCCAACATTTAGGGATACATGTTATGCCCTTGGTCTTTTAGATGATGATGCCGAATATATTGATGCAATTAAAGAGGCGAGTCATTCAGGTTCTGGATATTATCTGCGTACTTTGTTTGCCACAATGTTGTTATCAAATTCTTTATCGAGATTGAATTATGTTTGGAATAGTACGTGGGAATACTTATCTGACGGCATTCTTTACAAACAACAAAAGTATTGAGGTTGCAAGGTACATTACACATCTTTTAATTTTTTATTTAATAAAAATCACTTATTATATTTATTGATATTTATTTTTATAATAATTTGATACATTTCATAATACGTATTAGCATTTTGACATCACATTGTGTAACTAATTATCCAAAATATTTTCCATACATTTTCAGCTTTGTCGCTGACAAATAGTCAAATTAAAAATTTGACGTTGTATGAGATTGAAAAGTATTTACAACGGAATAATTCAACACTAAAGTCATTTACATGCATGCCTTACCCGGACAATGATTGTCTGTCTTTATCAAATAATCGTTTAATTAGCGAGAAGTTATTGTATGATGTTGCAAATGAGATTACTGAGTTCGAAATTTTGAATTCTTTAACGGATGAACAACGATATGTTTTTGGTGACATCATGACTCTTGTTGAAGTGAATAAAGGCGGAGTTTTTTTCGTTTATGGATATGGCAGAACCGGTAAAACTTTTTTATGGAAGACATTGGCAGCAACAATAAGGTCTAAAGGTGAAATTGTATTAAATGTAACATCCAGTGGAATAGCATCTTTGTTGCTTACAGGAGGTCGTACTGCGCACTCACGATTCCATATTCCATTAAATGTAAACGAAGATTCTGTTTACCATATAAAACCAAACAGTGAAGTTGCTCAGCTATTGAAGCAGACAAAATTGATAATTTGGGATGAAGCACCCATAACTCACAAGCATGCATTTGAAGCATTGGATAGGACGATGAATGATGTATTACCTAAACATACTTCTCTATCTTTAGATATTCCATTTGGTGGTAAAGTTATTGTTTTTGGTGGCGATTTTATACAAATTTTACTAGTTGTTCCAAATGGTAGTCGACAAGATATTGTTAATGCGTCCTTAAGCTCATCCTACCTTTGGAATAAATGCAAGTTACTTTAACAAAAAATATGCAACTAAAAGCCGGGGGACACCCTTATGACAATGAAGTAATTGAAAACTTTGCTAAATGGCTTCTTGATATAGGAGAGGGCAACGTTGGTGGTTATAACGATGGTGAGGCAACTATTACTATGCCTGATGAACTCCTCATCAAAGACTCAATCGATCCTTTATCAAGTTTGATCCAATTTGTTTACCCATGCATGTTAGAGAACTACAAAGACAAAGAGTACTTTCGTGAGAGAGCAATTCTGACACCAAAAAACGAGATCGTTCATGAAATTAATGATCGTTTGCTTTCAATAATCCCTAGTGATGAGATAGAGTATCTTAGTTCAGATAGCATATGTCAAACGGAACATTTTAATATTCCGTTATAGGAAAATTTGTACTCCCTTGATTTTCTAAATGGTCTCAAAATATCCGGACTGCCAAATCACAGGTTAGTATTAAAAGTTGGTGTTCCAGTCATGCTTCTACGTAATATTGACCAACAAAATGGTCTATGTAATGGTACTCGCCTACAAATAGTATCTCTTGGAAAAAGGGTTATTGAAGCTGAGATAATATCTGGAAGTAATATTGGATGCCGAACATTTATTCCAAGAATTAATCTTGTGCCATCTAATAAAAAATCCCTATTAAGTTCCAAAGAAGACAGTTTCCACTAAGTGTTTCTTTTGCAATGACGATTAACAAGAGTCAGGGACAATCATTATCAAGAGTTGGTTTGTATTTAAAAGAGCCAGTTTTTACTCATTGGCAGTTATATGTTGCTTTGTCAAGGGTGAAGACTACAAACGGGGTAAAATTACTCATTTTAGATCAAAAATGTAACTCAAAACGTTGTATACAAAAAGGTGTTTACACATTTACAATAAACTTTTTAGAGTGAATTTTATTTATTTCTATTTTCAAACTTTGATATTTATTGTTTTGTATTTTTCATAATGGTTATTATGTAATCAATATTTAATGAAAGTCATATTGATTAAATCATCCGTGTATCACACGGGTTCTAACCTAGTATTAAACATATCCAATCCAAGTATGTATATTAGTTTAATTAAACTAGAATTACATCATGCGGATTGCGGCTTTCCCACGTCAATTTCTCCATATCTTTCCTGATTTTAGTTAAATAATAGTTAATGATTCTTTGATTATAATTTTTATCTCTTTCTTTCACTTACAATACTCAAAACAAATATAATAACAAATATAAATTAATAGATATGAGGATGGATAACGACCCTTAAATACAATAGATGGTTATGGTTTTCCTTAAAGATATAAGGGACGGGGACGAGGATGAGGCACATAATATAAGAGGAAAATTACATATTTGTTTGTGTTAACCTTATAATTTAAAGACAATGATAAATATAAGAAGTTAATGCGAATGCTCAAACAATATGGGCATGCTTGGTATGCAAAAATGAGTGGCGAAATGAAATATACTTTAAGACTAAATGAAAAAAAAATGTCTAGTTGGCTAAGGGAATAAATAGACCATTACATAAGTAAGCACATTCACTCTAAATACACCAAATTCATTTCATCCACCAACCATTCATTTTTTATTCATTCTATTTATTTTTCCACCCTTAGCCGCTAGCATCACCATCACTATCACCTACCAATCAGGACTGGCTCAAAGTTTTTTGGGGCCCAATCGAACTAAAAAATGAGACCTTTTTGTAAAACGCAATCTAAACAAAAACAACTTAATTAAATTTCTTTGAATAAAAGCAATAAATTAAAGAAAAATTAATATACTAATCGTGAGTCGTTGATGGTTAATTTCTTTGAACAAACAAGAGACAAAAAATGGTTAGCCGATGGTGATCAAATTGATCGAAGAGAAAGGAATTTAGGAAGGGTCGTTTGCTTTGTGAATTGTGTGGCCTTTATTTATAGAGACTCAAGTATCAAGTATTATTCCTATTTCAAAATTACATTGACTTATAAAATACCAAAACCCGCTATAATCTTTTTTAAAAATGAGGGCCCTTATTTACAGGAGCCCTAAGCCTTTGACGTCACAAATTACATTGTAGAGTCGGCCTTGCCACTAACCACCACCACAACAACCACTACCACTATCATCACCACCGACCGCCACCATCGGCCACCAACAACACATGCCCACTACCACCAGCAACCACCACCAGCCACCTCCACCACCAATAATCACCACTACCATTAGTTGTCACCACCATATTCACTTTTGTATTCAATTTATTCGTCTTTTCCTAGCTAATAAACAACAAGAAATAAAAATTCATTTTACAATAAAATGTAATTTTTTATTTCATTTCATCGTTCTTTTCGTATTCTCATCCATTCATTTTTTTATCCATTTAATTACTTCGTACCAAACACACTTTACGATTAAAATCCTCGTTAATTTCTTTTCCCTCTTCAGTTAATTAAACCGGATCAAGCGGTTCACCCGAAATACAACACAAGGCCCTTAAACCGCCGTCACCAAATTCTGAAACCCTACATAAACCCTGAACCATCATCTGCAATCGGTTTTTACAATCACCAAAATGAACCCTCGATCCATCTTTCTTCTTCTTCAAGCTTCAATTCACCTATAGATTCCATAACTTTGATCGAAAAATCACACATACATCTCTTCAAAGCAATTACTTAACATCAATGGCGAAAACTTCGGGCTCAGGGCTCTTCAACTTTCCCCCATTCTCTTCTTCACCGTCTCCGTTGCCGTCGCCGGCGCCGGCCTCCGGTGGTCCGGTTGACCCTAAGTCATCTCCACCGCAAAATGACGCACAGGCGCCTCAGCGTGTGCGTAACGACAACCCGAGAACGACGTCTGCAGGGTTTGATCCTGAGGCGTTGGAAAGAGGTGCTCAAGCTGTTAAGGAAATTGCTAAATCTAAGGAGCCTAAAAAGGTTGATTCTTGATCTAGTTTTTTTGTTTTTCTTTGCTGTTTTGATCTGTTGTATAGTATTTGCAGTGAATTGAGCTTCGTAGATGATAATTTGTGGTGTTTTTGTAGGTTTTTGAGTTGATGAAGAAGCAGGAAGAGACGAGGCAGGCTGAATTAGCAGCGAAAATGGCGGAGTTTAAAGCGATGCAAGCTCAGTCAGAAACTGTAAGTTTGGCACTGCCCCTGGTTTCATGATGATTTTAGGAGACGTATTATTTATAAATGTGAAGTAGAGTTTAGAGAATATGTGTAGTTTTTGTTTATTTGAAGGCTTAATCAAGTGTTTGCCTGTTTGGTTTTGCTTTATTCTTGTTTTGACTAATTGTGTTTCATCTGCAGCTAAAATGTTGCTTGAAGTGTTCATGTAAATGTACGCATATTGTTATCTTTAACTTGATAGCATTTGTCCTTGAATGAATTGGAAGTGCTATGAATCTACAAGAATCTTTTATACCAATGTGAGGAATTGCTTGAGGATTTGGATATTACTAGACAACACCTATTGTACTTAAAAGTTTGTCTCATAAGAAGCTGAGACGCTTGAGGATCTAACTTAGGGATAGGACAATGGCAAATAACTTCCTTAATGACTTAAACGTTATATTTCTTTCTCTGTTGATTTAGGAAACAATAAAAATATCTTTCTGGTGTAATTTTATGTTCGTTTACATTTTTGATTTGGATATTAGTTCTTGGCCCTTCTCCTACAATGTGAAATTAAAATCCAAGTTAGATAATTTGATGAATTGCAAAAACATTTTAGTCAAGGAGAACAGCTTCGCTTATAGATAAAGATTGGTCCTCTTTGTATTTTAATCTTTATTTATCAGCAAATATGCCTTTTCTTTATTATTTTCATTTTTATTTGTTAACACAGGTTTATGTGAACTCTTTGTTTTGCATTCTTTGAATGTTCATGTTCATTATGTTTTCTAGGAGAGGCAAAAAGTGATATATGAGGAACAGAAAAAGCTTGCTCAGCAACAAGCGCAAATAAAATCACAGATGGCTCGCTATGAGGATGAGCTGGCAAGGAAAAGAATGCAGGCATGTTTTCTAATTTTCTTTTGTAATTGTTCATATTAACATGAAGTAAAATGATAATTATTTTGCAGACTGAAAATGAGCATCACAGAACAAGAAATCAAGAGCTTGTAAAAATGCAAGAAGAGTCATCAATTAGGCAGGAACAAGCTAGAAGAGCAACAGAAGAGCAAATTCAAGCACAAAAAAGACAAACAGAAAGAGAGAAAGCTGAGATTGAGAGAGAAACTATTAGGATTAGGGCTATGGCTGAAGCAGAAGGAAGAGCCCATGAAGCTAAATTGGCAGAAGATGTGAATAAACGGATGCTGATAGAACGTGCAAATGCAGAAAGAGAGAAATGGGTTTCTGCAATTAACACTACTTTTGAGCACATCGGAGGTACGTGTTTTTAGTTTCATAAATGGCTTCATTAATCCTATAATGGTTAGAAAGGTCTTGAACCCACAACCACTAGTTGGCCTTATACTAGTTAAAAAGAAGGGGGTAGTTTAGCCCATGTTCTTATGCATGGTTAAATTCAGGTAATGTTCTATATTTATGGGTCAAATTGGTAAAATTAAAAAAATTGCTAGAAAGGAAAAAGGTCAAAGGAGATGATTTTTACCCGTAGTGTACTTTTAAAGCCTAAACTCCCCTAAAGCAGTTCACACAAGGTAAGATTATTGTTGAATCAATATAATTTCTCACGGAGGGTGTTTTATGTAATTTTTTCTTTTAAACAACTAAACAAGGTCAAATGGGCAAAAAAGAAAGAAAACAGATAGAGAGGAAAATTGTTGAAATAGTTGGATTAGTTGCTCCAATGGTAATTGTAATGCATAAACTCTCCTAAATCATTTAAAAAAATAGATCATTATCGAATCCATACAAGTTTGTAATTGTATTTAACTTATCAACTTCTTATAAAAGGTGCAATTTTCGAACAAAAACTCTTTCTGGCAGCCTGACTTGTTTAGACTTTAGACACATACCTTGTTACCCAACCTGCTAAACCAGGCAACCTCTATATTTGCCAATTTTCATTATATCTTATGTTTATTAGTTATTATCTGCTTTCTGATTGAGGCAAGTAAATACTTTTTTTAGGGGGATTGCGAGCAATATTAACCGATCAAAACAAGTTGGTAGTAGCTGTTGGGGGTGTCACAGCTCTTGCTGCTGGTATCTACACAACAAGGTACACACCTGATATGTATTGATGGTTCTCCTTTAATATTTTATCTATGTTTCATAATTGTAAACTGTTGTCTTATTATTATGCAGAGAAGGCGCTAGGGTGGTCTGGAGCTATGTGGACAGAATATTGGGGCAACCTTCACTGATCAGGGAATCTTCTAGAGGAAAGTATCCGTGGTCAGGCTTTTTTAAACGTGGCCTGAGTACTCTGTCACGTGGCAGTCAAAACGGGCCAAGTTCTCAGAATGGGAATGCCTTTGGTGAAGTTATTCTTAATCCATCTCTTCAGAAGAGAATTCAGCAGTTGGCTAATGCAACTGCCAATACAAAATCTCATCAGGCACCGTTTAGGAATATGCTCTTTTATGGCCCCCCAGGAACAGGGAAAACAATGGCAGCCCGAGAATTAGCTAAAAAATCGGTATCATTTTTAGCCTTCTCTTTCATTTTTTAGTTTTCTGTATAAATACATGTTGCAAGATTTTCTCAATTAAGTTGATTTGGGTTGTGTTGTATCTTAAACGGGTCAAATGGAAAATTAGCTAAACGAGGAAGTCATGTGTTATAAAGTTGTCCAAGATTTGCTTTTAATGCCTTTTAAAATGGTTTATTTAACAATTATTGTGATTGTAATAACCTTTTTCAACTGGTCTCCCACTCACCCTACCCCTATGTGTCCATGCTTTACTTTCTTATATGGTTTCATATTTCTCAGGGACTTGATTATGCATTAATGACTGGTGGAGACGTTGCACCATTAGGTTCCCAAGCTGTTACAAAAATACATCAATTATTTGATTGGGCAAAAAAATCCAACAGGGGCCTATTGCTTTTTATTGATGAAGCAGATGCCTTTTTGTGCGAGTAAGTAACTATTCTTAATAAATTACTAAAATTACTGGCATGTGTTAATCAACCTAAGAGCAACTCCAATGTCTGCACCAGAAGTTCACACCATTTTGGTGTAAAAAACATCTATTCGGTATAAGCTTGTACCAAACTTTTACACTAAATTCTTTTGTGCTTGATGATTTTGATTCACCATTTAATTTGTTTCAGTTAAAATTTTTAAGTAGAAATCTGAAGAGACATAAGTTCAATTTGATGATTTTTCTTATATATAAATTTCAACAATGGAATTAATATAACTGTGTGTATCAAATTACAATTATCTTATCATATATTTTTTTTAAATTATTTTTTTGTTAAATATTCAATAAATATGTGACTCAATCAAGATATTGTGAATGGTTTTGAACACCATTCACACCATTTTGGTTTTTGGTGCATTCATTAGAAATGACCTAAATACTAAATTGATACAGCTATTGACATAAATTGTTAATGTTATCTTTTTTTAAAGGCGGAACAAAACTTATATGAGTGAAGCTCAAAGGAGTGCCCTAAATGCCCTCCTGTTTAGAACCGGTGACCAGTCAAAGGACATAGTCTTGGCTCTAGCCACAAACCGACCTGGTGATCTTGACTCAGCTGTCGCAGACCGTATAGACGAAGTTCTAGAGTTCCCATTACCTGGTGAAGAAGAAAGATTTAAACTATTAAAACTGTATCTGGACAAATATATTGCTAAAGCTGGCGCAAGAAAGCCAGGGTTATTTTCAAAGTTTTTTCAAAAAGAACAGCAGCAAATTGAAATCAAGGGCCTAACTGATGATATAATTAGAGAAGCTGCTGCAAAAACTGATGGATTTTCAGGAAGAGAGATTGCTAAACTTATGGCAAGCGTACAAGCTGCTGTTTATGGAAGCGAGAATTGTGTTCTTGATCCAGCATTATTTCGCGAAGTGGTTGATTATAAAGTTGCAGAACATCAGCAGAGGCAGAAGCTGGCGGCTAACGACGGTGGTGGTGGTGGTGGTAATAAGTAGTTGTTTTGGTGGCGTTTTTGCTGTGGGCAGGTGAGTTATCTGCTTTTGTGTCATTTTGATATCAGTGAAGAATATCAATTCAGTACATCTGATAAAAGTTTTATTGATATACAAACCTGAAGTACTATTAATTGAGGTTAACAATCTTTGTATTAGTTGAGGAATTGATTTATGTTTAGGAAGATCAGTGTATCTTTTGTTTCTAGGCAAAGGTTATTGCAATAAGATGAGGGTTTTTGTTTCCAATGCTTTGATTAAGTATTCGGCTCGAGTAGGTGGTTTTCAAGAGGGTTAAAGACAAACAACTGGTGAAATATGATTTCGACATAAAGACTTCCATTAGAGAGACTTAAACGTTACCACCCCTTAAAGTAGGGGGTGCTGGTTTTGATATTTAGATCAAACCTTAAGCTAAACCGAGGTTTCAGATCATTTTAAACCAAAGCCAAATCAAATTAAACCGTTACTAAATATATTGATTTGGTTTTATTGCTTGTGTTTGTTGATGGAATTATAATATGAAGTTATAAAAAATAAAGAATTAATAATGTTTCAATACTTAAAAACTCAAAAGATCGGCTCCCTCTGTTATTTGGGAAATATTCAAACAAAAAAATATTCTAAAACTAAAAAATATAAGAAGTAATTTCAATTAATTTATTTTCTTAATCAATGGTTGAGATTAAATTATAGAGAAAAGATTGTCGGAAGGGTATTTTCGTAATAATCATTTTTGTTGACTTTTTGTAAGTTTTTCTATTTCTTTAAAACATTCATAACTTTTATCTTTTTTATAAAAATTACACTATCAAAACGAGCGTTTTTTATCTTTAAACGAGTGCAATATTTTTATATAAAAAGATAAAATTATTTATATGTTTTAAAGTTCATATCTTGTTGTCGTGTTTTTATTGCAGTTTATTGTGTTTTTTTGTTAGTTATATTGTTTTTCTAATCACTATTGTGTTTTTATAAAATGATGAATTTTAAAAAAATGTAATGATAGAATAACATTTATGTGTATCTCTAATATGTAAAACACAATAATGAAGACAACTAATTAAACTAATAAATTTAAAACAATGACAAAATAACACAATGTCTCATTACATCTTTTGATTGTTATTGTGTTATCTTAAATATATGAGTTTTGAAAATTGCAATGGTGAAATAACATATTTGTGTAATTTAATGGTAAAACACAATAATAGATAACAACAATTTTATATAGTCTATTAAAAAATAATAACAAAAATAACACATAATATTATCTTCAAGACTATAAGTTTTGAAAAATACATTTATGAAAGCATATCATTATGTACTTTTATTATATAATCTATAAAAAACAATCTTAGATAACAAGTATATTATCTATAAAAAATGATAAAAATAACACAAAATGATTTTAAACGTAAAATACAATAATTAATACACATAACAAAGTATGTAAATATATGACAAAATGAACGTATAATACACAATAAGCTGATGTTTTTGACATAATAATCAGAATGCTTTCCTCTAAAAAATTATAAAATGACACATGTAACTCAATCTTTTTTGAATTTTTAGATTCAACAACTTTTTTACTATAACACTACCCTTATTATTTAAGCAAAGCTCTATCATATGTATGGTGCAACTAAAGGTGTTCACCAAGTTAGAATTTGAGCTAATCAAACTGAATTATTCAAATTTTGGAATTTCAAGGGTGTGTTTCAATTCAATTTAAATTTGAAATATATTCAAATAAACTATTTCATTTCACCTTCATGTTAAAGTTTCTTTAGCTCAAGTGGTTAAGGTGTTGTACGTAAAACATTTAAATTTTTCTTAGCCTAGGGGTTATCCCAGTTGTGGGTTTTTCATGAAAGAGTTGGGGTGCGATCTTGGCTGGAAAATGGATAGATGAACTTGATTAAGATAACTCTCATTCTCTGAAGCATGGATGTGCATTTGTCGTTAAAAATAAAATATCAGATATTAAATTTAAAGTTTGAATTCAAAATTCGTAGTTAGTTCGAATTTAATCAATTCTATTCGATTTTATCCAAAATAATAATAATAATCTAATTTAATTTTTAGTATTAAGCATTATTAAACTATGGAAATGTTAAATGTTAAAAATCTAAATTGAACATCGAAACCAAATCGTAACTAGTAAAATCCATATTTTATGCATATTATGCATGCTTGAGTGTAACAGTGGTGGGGGCGTAAACGTCGCAGCTACGCAACAGAACCAGCATCGCGCGGCTACACCACCATCGATCTCCTATGACGCTAAATCACCCAACCATGCCACACCCATTTGCCAAGCCATACCACCTCCCACAACACCTCCAACGGTAATAATTTTGATCGTTATCCCCCAGTCATCACCTTCTCCTCCATCCTTCGTTGTCCCCGACTCTACCGCTCGACGATTATATGGTGGTTGTTAGGGTTGTACCCTGGCGAGATGGTGGTTTCAGCTGGTTTTATGGTTGATGGTGGTTGCCGACGGTGGTAAGGATATTGATGGTCATGGTTGGAAGGTGGTGATGGTGGTGGTGTTTAAGTTATTTGATTATAAAAAACTTTATGGTGTGGCATAGTTTGGGTGCCCTTCCTAATTTGATATGGTGTGGTGTTGTGTGGTGTGATAGGATATAGTGTGATGTGTTATTATGTGATTGGTGGGTATGTGGTGTGGTGTGGTGTAGTGAGACTGACATGGGCACCAACACCACCCTAAGCAATCCATAATGAGTGACCTCCAAATAAGTTTGCATTAAGATAACCATAACAAATCTATAAGCACATCATAACCAAAACAAACAATATTAGTTGGTATGAGAGGTCGAATATTACGACTGGTATTCAAACTAGGGGTGTTGATTGTGTTAGTTAATCGGGTTTCAGGTTAATCGGTTCGGTTTATTCGGGTTCTTTAGCATTGAAAGTCTACCCGAAACCCGACCCGAATAACAATTTGTTTAATTGGTTTCGGGTTGTTCGGGTCGGGTTTTTGGTATTAAACAATTAGACTTAATTTTGTTTTAGATTTTAGTGAGTTTTCTTTTGAAATCTTATAAAATTAGTGGACTTAAATTAGTTTACTTTTATAATTTATAAAATATGCTTATGTTAGGTCTAGGATCAATAGATCTAGTCCATTTTGTATAGGCTTAAAACTTGAATTAATATTTGTAATGAATGCTTGTAATTCATTATTATGTATGCATTAAATGTATAGGTTAACCCATATATATATATGTGTGTTGATTTATGTATGTTTGCAGGTAAAACATTATAATTGGTACAAATTCACCGTGTAAGAAACATCTAGGGATGAACATTTTGTTCTTCCGTAGATATGTTTCTTACAAGTAAAATACATCCGAAGATCTTCTGCGGATGAACAACCAGATTTGAGGATGGAAGAACAAGATTGCTTCGGAAGAACAAGTTAGCTTCGGAAGAACAGGATTGCTTTGGAAGAACAAGATTGCTTCAGAAGAACAATGTACCCTCGGAAGAACAAGACTCACGCGAAAGAACACTCTTGCGGAAAAACAAATATCTACGGAAGACAATATTCCTGCGGAGTCCAAACACTTGTATTATATAAGTATGGCAGTTATGCGAATCCCAAGAGATCTGGTGATTTCTTAACAGAAAAAATTTCAAATCCCGAGAGATCCGATGTTTCTTAAACAGAATCATTATTGTCTATAAATATGGATCCTAGGTTTCAAATCAAGGACGGCTTCGAAGGCAAACATCCAATCAACATTACAACCACCAAACATCACATCAAATCACACAGATCAAAACCCTAGCAGTCGTCACATCATCAAACACTCAAATCAATAGTATTCTTTCATTGTTTATTCAATTGTAATCATTATGTTTTTAATGAAATACGTTTGAATTAACACATTGTCTGATCATTAATTGTGTTTAATTCATTGTGTTCATCCTATTCATTAATAATTTATTAATTTTGAAATTAATACAAACAATTGAACCAAGTTAACGTTGATTCCGCAAACGTTGACTTGACGTGAATTAACACTGATAATTCCTGATTGCGATCCTTGGATTCACAGGTGGTATCATAGCCAAGTGCTCATTGATTTAGATCGATTGATCTATCAGTGTTAGTTGTGTTTAATTGTTTTCTGAATTCTTTAGATTTGTTAGTTTTCACTAATTAGATCTATTGTTTTCTTTTGATCAAAGAGTTTTGTGTGATCTGTGATTTGTCATTCAGCAGTACATAGTTCGATTAACTTGGATCTATATTCAAATCAATTGAATAGCAGACCTTAGTTATTAATCAACATCAATAAATTGTTCATATCCATTGAACAAATTCATTAGTTAAAGTCTTAGATCTTAACTAATCATGAGCAACTTTGGTGGATCATCTTAACAACCTCCAAAGTTGGAAACAAAAGCAGATTTTAAATCTTGGAAAATCAAGTTTAGGAATCATGTAAATTTTACAGATTCTGACTTATGGGTTTCAATAACAGAAGGTCCTTATATTCCACCCACCCTTGGGCCGGATTATAATGATAATAATCAACACATAAGTACAAAAGATCTGTCACCTGATGATATTAAGAAGGTTAAAGTTGATATTAAAGCGTACAACTTGCTTAGTATGGCTTCACAAAACAGCAAATTCCCTGTGGAAGATTCTTCATACACTCTATGAACGGAGTGATGAAATCCGAAGCATTAGGAAGGACACCCTTCGTTCACAATATGAGACATTTCATCATATTGAGGGTGAATCAATTCCTCAACAACTCCATAGGTTTATGCAACTTGTTACAGAAATGAATATTTTGGAGTTGAAATACACAAATGAGGAATTGAACAATAAAATGCTCCATACTTTACCAGAAAGTTGGAAGCACACTGTATCCATGTTCAAGAACACCATAGACCACAAAGCAGTTGGGCTAGATACTCTAGTGGCTAAAGTTGAGGCTCTTGAAATGGATGAGAAATCAAGAAACAAGAGAGTGAGAACTCATGTATCACCATATCACTTTAAAGAAACAAGAAGTGCTGGAAGTGCCTTTGTGTCCAACAATGATGGTGATAACTCTTGTACTTTGAGTGAAGATGAAGAGGAAGTGAGTTTCTATGCTTCAAGACCTCCTAAGAAATCTTCTCAAAGTAAGTCAAGAAAATAGAAAGTAAGTCAAGAAAATAGAAAGAAAGAACTGATGATCAAAGAGATATATCATCTGAAAAGCCTACAATCAACAATCAACCAGAGTCCATCACTGTCATTCTGGACTCTGAAGAACAAAAAGCAGCTTTTGCAGCTTTCAGTTCAAGCTTTCAAGCTTACCTGGGAAGCTCATTAACCTCTGCCAACATGTGCCAACAAGACTTGGAAGAACTACCTCTAGATGTAGTGGAGGAGATGGATCTACAATGGCAAATGGCAATGATTGCCTATAGAGCCAAACAATATCTGAGAAGAAACAAGAATTTGGCTACTGCAAGTAAATCATCACAGATTGGTGTTGATAAGTCAAAGGTAAGATGCTTCAAGTGCAATCTCTATGGACACTTCTCTAGAGAATGCAATCAACAAAATCCTGACTCAACACAACATCAGTCTAAACAAACTTGATCATCTCAAAGATCCTTCAGGCAACCACAACTTGCCAACTCATCCCCACTAGCCACTAATACATCAGTAGGAACAAGCAACTCAAAAGAATCTAGGCTGATCATTCTTCAAGATAGAACCTGTGACTGGAGTATGTATGAGAAGGAAGTCTTGGAAGAAAATCAAGCTCTAATGGCTCACATGAAAAACAAAGTTCCACCCATGGCAAATGAGGTAAGACATATGTTATGTTCATCAATATGTGTTGAGGAATTAGAGAGATATAGAGTCCATGCTCAACAATTGGTTGATAAAGTTAAAGAAACAATGATTTTGAATGAATCTCATGTAAGAGAACATAAATTATATCAAATAAAAATTAGCTCTTTACAAAAGGATTTAGATAAAATTGTTTCTGAAAATTATAGTTTAAAAACACAAGTTGAGCATCTAACCACTTCCTTAACTAAATCCATGGCTGATCATGCATCAACTGAAGTGAAACTTCAGAAGTTTCAACTTTCATCTCAGCAGTATGAGAAATTATTAAATTCTCATATTGAATCAAAGAACAGGTCTGGGTTGGGATATAATGCAGTGGCACCTCCTATTAACAATAATTATATTCATTTGCCTGGATCAATGACAAGTAACTTGTCAAATCATTTTATACCAAGCACCAATATAGGAACAAGTTCTAATCAACAAAACATTGATAATAAATCTGAGGTGAATGAAATTGAGTCTTCTGAATTAGACGAGATTAATCAAATGGATTCAGAATTTGACTTTGATGAGTGTGATGACTTGGATGATTTTGATGATCATGATGATGATCTACTAAACAAGGGTAAGAATATTGTTTTTGAAACAAATATTCCAAAAGTGCTTGAAGAAACAAAGCTGCCATACCCTCCTAAACAAAGAAACATGCTGAAGACCATCTGCAAGAGAATAGCTCAATCAAATGAAGGTCTTCAAGAACTAAATCAGCAACAAAAATCTTCCAATGAAGTGAATGAGAAGTGTGCCTCTACCAAGGAAAGACACAAATCATCCGTGGAAAAGGAAAAGAAAAGGTTGTTAGCTGATCATCTACGGAAGAAGAACCTTTCTTCGGTACAAGATCTATGGAAGAAGAAAACCTCTTCAGTAGAAGTTAATACTTATTCAGTAGATGATCTACGGAAGAGGAAGTCAGCAACAAACAAACCAAAGCTTCACAAGCTGGAAGAGAAAATTTATCTTCAAAGCTAAAAAAGGATGCAAAGCCTCAGAAGTTGGCAAATAAGAAGAAATTAACTGATTCTGACAAAGAATCAGATGAGATGTATTGCAAATGGTGTGACATGAAAAACCATAATACTGAAGATTGTTACTTCGGTAGTTATTGTTCTATTTGCAATATGAACAATCACATGACATCTGATTGCTACTTCAACAAACACTGTGCTATCTGCAACAAAAATAACCATTCAACTCAAGAATGTTATTTCAACAAAAAGAACAAGACAAAAGGCACAAACAAGAAACAATCAAATAAATCTGAATCAGACACTCAATCTATTGATTGTGAAAAAGATTCAAAAATCAAGAAGTCTGAACAAAAACAAAAGCCAAAATCAAAGGAAAAGACATCCACTAATGTTCATCCTTTGAAGAAAAGAACAACTTTCCAGCAATCAAAAACACCTCATAAAAGGGTGGATTTGACTGAAAATGAAACAAAGGCTGATGATGCATTCTTTGATAATTTTGAAATGGGAATTCATATACCTCATTCAAAAACAAAAGATAGTGAAACATTTAATAATCAAGATTCATTATCAAAACCAAAACCTCAAACCAACAAAAATAAGTTGAATAAGGAAGAAATTGAGAAACAAGAACCTAGTCCATCAACATCTCCTTCAACAAAATCATCCTCACCTGAAACAACTCAGAATGAATCAAGCAAAACTAAATCTAAAACTTCAAGACTTATTCATGAAGGAGTAACTATTTTAGACACTACTAGCAAACCCAAGATCATTAAGGCTTGGGTTGTCAATTCTAACTGATTTATTTCTGAATGCAGGAACAATCTTGGAGAGCTGACAACAAGTGGTATGTTGACAATGGTTGTTCCAGGCATATGACAGGAAACTGTTCAATTCTCCATGACTTCAAACATAAAAATGCTTCTTATGTGGCATTTGGTGGGGATAAGAAGGAAGGTAAAATTGTTGGTGAAGGAATGGTAACAAATGGTGTGCTCAAGTTTGAGAAAGTAAACTATTGTGACAATTTACAGTATAATTTACTGAGTGTGTCTCAAATTTGTGATCAAAATTATACCACAATATTTGATAACACTAACTGTTACATTCTTAAGCCAGGTTTTTCTGTTCTAGAAGATTGGGTCCTTCTTAAAGCATCAAGAAAAGGAAACACTTATGTATTAGACATGAACAACACCTCACTCACAAGACATGAAATATGCCTCCTATCTAACTCATCAAAAGATGAATCTCAATTGTGGCATAGAAGGCTTGTCCATTCTAACATGAAGAACATGAAAAAATTAGTGAAAAATGACTTAGTCATTGGACTACCAAAAAAAGAGTTTCACTGCTCCACTCATTGTTCTTCTTGTTACAAAGGAGAACAACATAGAGTGACTCATAAATCCAAAACTATCAATACTAATACTACACCACTCAAATTGCTTCACATGGATCTGTTTGGTCCTACCAATGTGATGAGCATTGGAAAGAGACAATATTGTTTGGTGATAGTTGATGATTTCACAAGATTTACATGGGTCTTTTTCTTAAAACAAAAGAGTGAAACATCAGAAACAATAATGGACTTTGTCATCAAGATT
>BJCM01192037.1:0-12162 GCA_018326385.1 Flaveria bidentis
ATATTTAAAACATATAAACACATAAACGTAACACCATAATCACATTAACAATTAGATTATCACTCATTTAACTTTATTAATTATTATTACGTCACCAACGTTAAACGACAACTAGTGTGTGCTCACGACACGTGTATGCAAAACTTAGCGGAACTAACGGAGTTGGATAACGGAAAATTACCGGATATCACATAATGTATCCCTTTTGTAACTTTTCTAGGGTTATAACAAACCCTTATGATTTTTTATAAACTTACTAACTAGTAACTTGGTCAAACATAGATCTATGAATATTTACTTTTTAAAAACAAGAATCATTATTTAGTTTATTTTAAAATATATTGTATAAAGTAAAATCCTTGAAACTCTTTGTTGGTAAAAACACTATTTTTAACATGAAAGACTTTTGTCGATGAATGTTGTTACATATGATTTAGTATATGAATAATATAATGAAATGAAAGGTATATAAAAAAAAGAGAGTGTTCTCCCTAAAAACAAGCAAGAAAAAACGGAAGAGTTGATGTAGGATGTTTGGAATCTTCAAAAATTACTTGGTCTTCAACAATGGCACTTGAATCACCCAAGATTTGTAAAAATTGAGTTAGAAGTCAAATAAAGTGGTGGTGGGGGTGTCTTGGATGAAATTTTGAAAGAAAGAAAGAAGGAAAAGAGTGCTTTAGGTGGTGTTAGTGATGTGTAGAATTTGCTTGTATAAATAACCCTCCATGTCATGATAATCCAAATCATATGGGTGTAATGGTCATCTCTTGGAAGAAAAATCCCAAAAGAGGTAGGGAGGTATGTAATTTGATCATCAATTTATGTTAATCACCAAAAAAGAAAATTTTAAAAGTTGAAAAAATTACAGGTGATTTGATGGGTTGGATGAAAAGAAAAAAAAGAGATTGTGTTGGGGGAGGGAGTGGTTTGGATGGCTAGGTGATGGGGAAAGGGGTTGATTTTTCAACTTTTAAGTAGTATTGGGTATTTGGATGATATTTGTTGCACTATTGGTATTTTTACATATTTTTATATTTTTACTTTTTACTTTTTAAAATACATTAGGATTTTGTAAGAACTTGTATAATATCATATATATAAATATTGATGATATGTTAATGATGAATCTGTAGTTAGTAGGTGTGTTAAAAGGATTCGTTCTGGGTAAAATATCTATTTACGCAATTAGGTTATTTATAAATTAAAAATTTTCCAATGTATTTAATTTGGCATCTAAAATACTTTGAATCACTGGAATTTAAAATACTTTGAAACACTTTAAGGTATTTATTAGTACATATATATTAATTATCACCAATGTTTGTGTAAAATTGGTAATTACGCCAAATTACTGATGCATGAAAATGTTACGCATGAAATGTTTGCAATGCATGAAATGACCTTAAATAGATAGAACTCGAATAAAACTCATGTGAAATATGCAAATTATGATTAAGTTGGGCCGTGTATTGACCTGAAATTTGCCGGTTGTCACACCATATCCTTGTGATTGTTCTATGTAGATACTTTCACTTAATTCTCCATGTAAAAATGCACTTTTTACATCTAGTTGGTAAACCGCCCAATTATTATAAGCAGCTACGGATAGAACTCTGATTTTGTCCAATTGAGTCACCAAAGCAAATACTTCATTGTGATCAATTCCTTTTGTTAAGCATAAGCCTTCACCACTAATCTTTCCTATACTTATCTATTTCTCCTTTTTCATTCAACTTGGTCTTGAATAATCATTTGACCCTATTAGTTTGATTGCAAAGGTGGTTCTTCTATTGTGGGATCATACAGTTTATATTCCTTGGATTCATTCTCCCCCTTTGGGCTTGTCCATTCATTGGGTGATCCCTTGCTCTCATATTCTAAGCTAAGGAAGAAAAATATGATTATGATGATTATCTTCTTTTCTAGCAGCTAACCTATAGTTACTTTACTATTAAAAGCTGGCTGAAACTAATCAATATTTGGGAGGGTACATGAGCATACCATGCATCTTCTAGGACTTTATTCTCTTAAGCATTTGTTATACGCCTATTTGAAATATGACCTACCCAGTTCACTGCTTTGGAACGAACCACTTGAGCCTAGATTTTTCGACTAAAAGGCATCGACCCATATTCATTATGGTTCTATTTCTGCACTCAACCACTCCATTTTGTTGCGGCGTGAAGGTCATAATTAATTGCCTTTTAATGCCATGTGCTTCATAGAATGCAATGAATACATTCAATATGAACTCAACTCTGTGATCACTTCTTAAACCTTTAATGGTTTTTCAAGTTTCATTTTCTACTTGTACTTTAAATTTCTTAAATATGTCAAAACATTCAGCTTTGTTGGTTAAGAAGTATATCAACCCTTTCCAAGTATAGTCATCAATAAATACAAGCAAGTACCTTTTTCCACTTGGAGAGGTAGGCCAGATAGGTCCATACCAGTCTAAGTGAGTTGTAGCTTTTTGTTGCTCTCCATGTACTTAGTTATGGTATAGCTTCCCTCTGTTGTTTTCCAAGTTGGCAAAGTTCACAAACCTTCGTTTGCTCCGTCACCTTTGGTAGCCCAATCACGAGCTGTTCATATTGCATTGCTTGAACTGGTTTATGACTAATGTGACTTAGTCTTTAATGCCACATGTGAGTATTTGTCTCTATATCTGTCTTCATGTAGTGTTGCTCCATGGGTCTCTTGGTGGCTTTAACCAAACACATCCTATTTCGGGTCATACTTGAGTTACTATCAACCCTCTATATGGATGATAAATCTTACAAGTTCATGTTGAGTGATGATTGCAAGATCTTTCTCTTGTAATTGCCTAATGCTTAACAAGCTGGATGTTAATTCAGAACATAATACACATTCTTAATCACTTGAGTGAGACCTTCGACTTCCAACCCAACATCTGATATACCCTTGACAGAGAGTCATAGATCATTTCAAAGTTTTACAGTATGATTGTGCAGGACCGGTTATGGTTATGCAATAGTTTTAAATGTTGGAGAATACAACACTTAATAGGTCAAATAAGGAACCAGGCAAAAGAAACAATGAACAAAAGTAAGAACTCAAGAGCAAACAAGTATTGGTTTTCAAGGATGATGTATATTGCTCTCAAGTGTTTTACAATTAGTACAAGTGTTTTTTAATAATGGTTATATGAGACACTTTATACTACAAACTACAGCCGGTTATACTTTGAAGGCCAAATGGACACTAACCTAGACAATAAGATCTATGTAAAGTCAAAAGGTAGATTGGCTTTTGACAAATGACTATAGTATGCCATAGCTCACATCCTAATTTATTTTAAAAAGAATAAAAGTATAGGAGTGGAAAGTTATAGACTCAAAGACCATAATGTACAGTTGACAAAAGTATAGAGATAATCACCAACTTGTATAAGTTGATGAATATTCAAAGCTGGCAGCAAAAAGTGGTTCAACTGTTGTCAAAAGTAAGTTAGAGAAAGCATGTCTTCTCTATCTTTGGAAGAAATCAGTCTTCAAGCTTCGGAAGACATTGTTTTGAAGCTTTAGAAGACTTCACTTTGGCTTCGAAAGATTTGACACTTGGTGAATTTTGTTTATGAATTGCCAAATCTTATGAAGTAACTTCCTTGTACTTTAGAATGAATCCTGAGATATATTTGGTTAGCATCAACCTCTAAGTAACTTCCTGGTGTGATGAACCAATCTCGGGAAATCAATCATGTTGTTGAAACAACTTGAATCCAAAAACCATATTCCAGATGCACCATCTTTCTTAATTGTAACATGAGTCATCAGCAGGAGATCTTGTCCTTCATCAAATTCTACCAAAATCACTGCCTTCTTAGGCTTGCGACACTCGTAAGAGAAGTGGTCAAGTTGATGGCATAGAAAATATTCAATGGTTGACTTAGAAAAGTTATATTATTTCCTCCCTCGACCACATCCACATCCTTAATAAGGTTGAGAGCGACTGTGTCCACGACCATGACCACCAGGACCATTTGATCGACCATCTGATCAGTTTTTGTTTATAAACTAGAAGCGAGCTTTGTAGTTCATCAATAGTGAGTGTGTCTATATCATTGGATTCCTTAATAGTAAACACTACAAAATAAAAGTTCTCTGTCAATGAATGCAAAATCTTCTTGACAATCTTCACATTAGCCATTGCTTCTCCAAAGGTGTACATATTGTTTGCAACTACCATAACCCAATTCAAATAATCAGTTACGGATTCATCGTCTTTTATTTACATGACTTCAATTCCTTCCTTAACATTTTTAGTTGAGCAAGTTTCACATGAGTGTTATTATGGTATTCAGTCTTTGTTTGCACTCACCTTTTATGTCATCATACAAATGATCTGTCCATCAATAGACTAGAATAGTTAATTTCTTGCCTTCAAGTCTTTCAGCTTCATCAAATCATACTTCTCTTACTCAATTATGGATAATGTCGCACCTTCCTTAGGTTCTTTAACTCCGGTCTCCACCACAGACTAGAACTCTTTTGAGTACAGTAGATTTTCCATGACCATACTCCAGTCGTCATAGTCTCCATCGAATCTAAGGATACTCTGATTCGAAACAAATTTATCTGTCATTGCGTATCTCTTAAGTAGCTCACCAAGTATTTTTCTTAGATGCCACTTGTATAGTTTACAAGGATATCAAATACCACACTTAAATATCTAGATACTTTATTCAACAAATGAAGTGCTATAAATAGCGATACATACTTGATGATAACAACGACCACCTGAGAATCAAGAACTTGCCATAAGACTCTCTAACAACTTGCTTCAAACTCAACCTTAAAAGACACCATGATAAAAGAATCGTTCATAGGCTTATAACCAACATGCGTGACACTAGATGTAGGCAAAGGCCCATTATTCCACTTACCTATACTCTATCACACCACTGCTCTAGTATATTCTACCCTTGTTATTTGGGTGAAATGTTGGAATTATTAGTTTTGCTATTTTTAGTAAAGATAGAGTGAGTTGGGAGATTATGAATACCGGCCGGAGTTCACGCATGTGTGATGGTTTACTGAGATTATTAATTTGGTGGTATTCAATGATCCATGCTTACATGGTTTGAGTGTATGGTCGGAGACATTGTATTTACTAAAGCTGGGTATTCATTTTTTATTATCAAGGATATAAGCTTAATACTTTTTAATGATTAAATTGCAAAGATGGGTGGAAAACATGTATGTTAAAGAAAGGAGGAGAGGTGGCTGAAGAGGGGAGAGGTGGCTGGAGGAGGAAGGGGCCAACTAGGATGGGGAATGAATGATCGAAGTGAAGGTAAATGAAAATTTATTGGAAGTGAAGGTAAATGAATATTAATAGAGTAAATTACAATTTTCATCCTTTATATTTACATCAAATTGCAGGTCTTATCCTTAAACTTCAATAATTACAAAGATCATCCTTTATTTGGAAATTTGTAACATAGTACGTCCTTTACCCTAACCAACGTTAAAAACATTTGTTAGTTGTTTATAAAAAATATATATACCTTTATTATTAAAAAAACTAAAAAACACTTTACCTACCCCCACTACCCCTAATAACATTCTTCTACAATCATGCAACATCTTTGTAATTATTGAAGTTTAAGGACGGAACCTGCGATTTGATATAAACATAAAGTACAAAAATTGTAATTTACTCTACACTTTTCATCCTTTAGATTTATAGCAAATTTCAGATTTCAACTTTAAGTTAAAAAAATTACAAAAAACATACATTATGTTAATATTTGTAACAGTTTACGTCCTTCGCTCTAACGGGTGTTAATTTTATCTGTTAAATTTGGTAACATGTGCATTAGGAAACTTACTCATTTTACCTATTTACTTAATAAATATATAAATGTATTTAATAAAAAATTTAAAAAGTAATATAAGGAAAAATATCACTCTTTACTTTCACACCACACACGCACACATACACAAGGGTGAAGGTTATAAGGGGTTAGTGGTCCCCTTTTTTCATCAGTAGTATTAACTTTGTGGCAGAAATATGATAGGGGTATTATATAGGAAAGGATAGTTCTTCTAAAATTAGATGGGTTTGGCAAAAATGGTGCCATGGTGGTTGATCTAGAAAGAAAATAGTGCATAGTAAGAGGAGAGCAAGAGAGAGAGAGAGAGAGAGAGAGAGAGAGAGAGAGAGAGTAAATGGTGTCAGATGGTGGTTGTGGCTAATGGTGGTGGTGGTAGATGGAAGACGACAGTGGTGGTGAATGGTGACGATGGCGGTTTATACTTGTTATGTCTTGTAAGAAGAGAGAGATAATATAAAGAGAGAGAAAGAGAGAGAAAAAAGAGAGAGAAAGAAAGAGGTGTGGGTGGGTTTTTCTAATTTACTATTTTCTTAATAGGTTATTTTTTATTAGTAAAGATAAAAAGACCAATTTACCCCAAATGCAAGGTACATGACCTAGTTTAACGTGCAAAATTTGTGTCTGTTAAATCAAAAGATGTAAACTGTTATAAAATATCAACGTAAAGGAAGTTTACTATAATTTCCTTTGTTTAAGGACCAAAAGCTACAATTTGTTATAAATCTAAAGGGAGAAATTTGTAATTTACTCTATTATATTTACATCGTTTGAAGTAAATTACACACACAGTCTGTTGATACATATGTCCCTAGTTTATGTACTTAATGTAAAAGTCTGTCATAGCTTATATATTTGTAATGAAACATTGTGATAATATATGATTTGTGTTTTGATGTTTACTTATATCTAATTCATATATATAACCTTATTATATAGGTTTGAAGTTGTTACATGATGATTCATGCTAATGGACCATACTTATGGACCATATGCATGAACACATCATGCTAATGAACCAGTCGCACGACTGAGCCAAAGGACTGGATCGGTCATACGAATGAGATATGGGATTGACTCAGTCGAACGAATGAACTTCAGTCGTGCATATGAATCAATCGCATGGGTCAGTCGTACGACTGAACCATACTAATGGTTCAGTCGCACGAATGAAGACTGCAAACCTATAAATACCACTTAATTTGTGGAAAAATAGAGACTTTTGACATATACTCATAACCTAGCCGTCTAGAGCGTCCAGAAACCCTATTCCAAGTTCATAATTCGCATATGATCTTCTTCTACTCGTTCTTAATGTTTCCTTAATCGTTAGATTGATCGGGATTGTGTTCTCACTGATTGGATCGCTAATCAAATAGGATTCCGCACTATTTGATCTGGTTTAACCTATAATTAGTTAGTACTCCGTACGTACACGGTCCTAACAAGTGGTATCAGAGCATTGGCTCTTGATTTTGCATGTGATTCGATTAGTTTCAGTGTAAAAATCACGTTTTTCATTCCAAAAAGTCATCCTTTTGGGTCAAAAAGGGTTTTCGACGTCTCCAGGTCTCAAAGTTTACGTTTTTTAGAATACGGCAGATTAGGGTTCTTGAAAAATCATGTTTTTGTGTCAAAGTGTCAAAAACCTTCGATTTTGCAAAAACAGTAGCCTTCAGTCGCACGATTGGTTCAATTGCACGCTGAACTCAATCGCACACTCCATTCGCACAATTGAACTCAGTCGCTCACTCATTCGTACGACTGAACAATCCCATTCGCTTGTCCCTAATCGCACTCTCCATACGTATGACTGAATCCAGTCGCGCGATTGAATTCATTCGCACACTTCATTCGCATACCTCATTCGCACGAGTGATCCAGACGCCTAGTCCATTCGCACGAGTGAACAAGTCAAGTTTTGAAGTTAAAACGTTTAAAGCAATGGAAGATCAGTTCTCTGCTTTTACTACCGGACGGGACTCTCGCATCCAGAACCTTCTACTACTGGAAAATGAAATTGGGAATCATAATAAACCACCTAAACTTATAACGTTAGATGATTACCCACAATGGAAACAAAGATTCGAGATATATCTAAATGGAGTCGATCCTAATCTTTAGGAATCCATTGAGACAGGTTACAGTATGCCAGTCGGAGATGATGGTGTTAAGCTAACTTTGGGAGGTATGACTGACAGCCAGAAAGCTAAGTACAATGCTGAAAAGAAGGTGTATGCCCTGTTGACTCAGTCGATACCGAAAGATATCTTTCATTAGTTTTCTGAGAACAAACCGGCGTAATAGCTGTGGGAGCCTTTGGTGAAAAGATATGATGGGAATGCAACGTTAAAGGCATTGAAGGCAAAGGCTCTCAAGGAGTTTGATAACTTCTCATCAATCGGGAAAGAAAGCTTGGATGATATTATCGATCGATTCTACCATCTGATGAGTGAGCTGCACACTCATGGGGTAACCACGTCTGTGGAAGATAAAGTGTCAAGCTTTGCTGATGGTTTGCCGGAGAAATGGGACTCGTTTGTGTCTAATCTGAGACAAAACAATATACTTGCTAAATTAGACATAAATGACTTCATCCTGAAATTAAGGGAGGAGGAACTGAGGATGAAGTACTGGTCACAGAAAGGATCCTACGACCAGAATCCTTCACTTTATAACTCATCTCCCACTCTAACTAGTTCAGGAGTACCACTTCAAACTGCCTTTGTGTCTAGCTCAACACCTCCTTCCCAAACACTACTTCAGGATCAGAAACGTTAAGGTCATCTTGCACCCAGTATATAGTTCCGGAAGCAAATGATACCGAGTTGAAGACCGAGAATCTCGGTAATATCACTATGGAAGTTGCAAAGGAGCACATGGATCTTCTAGCAGTAGTTGTTCATTCTTATAATGGTCTAGTTGCAGGGAAGATTGGAAACTGCCATCTTGCAGATGAAGATTACGAGCAAGTGGATGAAAATGAACTAGAGAGAATGGATATTATGTGGGCCTTAGCGAGTGCTGTCCGAAGGGCGAAAAAGTTTGTGAAAAAGACTGGATAGAATTTGGTAGCCATAAAAGACACAACCTTTGGCTTCGACAAAACCAAAGTTACCTGCTTTAATTGTGGTGAAAATGGGCATTTCAAAAGTGAATGTGTAAAGCCCAAGAAAACAGTTAACGGAAATCCATTCTCAACTTTCAACCGCCAAGACAAAGACAAGAGTGGAACTACCTCGTCAAGCAAAGAGACAAAGGCCTTGACTGTTCAAGGTGACGAAGGGCAGGACTGGACCTTCAGTTTTGTGTCTCCAGGTGAATCAAACATTGCTTGTGTCGAGGGATTGGATGATGGCTCTGCAAGTGAAGGTGAAATCATAGTTCAACAAGTATCGTCAGATAACGAAGAAGATGTGAATGTTGTAAATCACCTGATTGAGGAAGAACTCACAACGACATGTTTAGAATCTCCAGCATCCGAAGAGTCAAATTCTGTATTGATGACTGATTCAACTAAATCTTCACAGGTAAGTACAAAAGGTCAAATTTATGAAAAACATGCTTCTAATGAATGTAACAAATTTAGAGAAAGCATTGACTTGAAGTTTTCTAGGTTATTAGACCACAATGATAGCTTAGTAACTGATTTACAACTATGCACATAAGCTAATCGTATTTTGAAACAAAATGAGCACAGTTAGAAAGGAAAAATAGAACTTTTAGGTAAACAACTATAGAAAACCGAGGTTGTTGCTTTTAATCAAGATAATGATATAAAGTTCTATTTAAATTCTTTGGAAGAAACAAAGAAAGAGAAAGTAGTTTTAGAAGTCAAAGTAAATTCTTTAAAACAAAAACTGCACAGTTGGACAAGTTCTTCTCATATAGTTCAACACTTAGTGAAAGAACGAAATAATGGGGAAGGGTTGGTTACCAAGTAGTCCCACAACCACATGAGATCATCTTAAATACACAATGTAGACCTTTAAACAACAACCCAATTAAGGATCATGAGGTGTCCACTCCTCTGGTTAGTGATCCAAATTCCACTAGCAAACCGGTGAATTGGGTCATTAAACAGAAAGAGTCTACTTTGAAGTCAAAGGAAAAGGTGTCTATTATAAATTTTGATGATAAGTTTGAAAATGTTAATGTAAAGTCAGGTTCACACATTTCTACTTCTGAACCCAAAGTGACCAAGTCAGTTAACCAAACACTTTCTTCATGTCAAAGTCCAAATAAACTAAAGGCTAAAGATGGTAAAAGTGTGCAAACAGTTACGTTTGTTAAAGAAACAGATACATCTAAACGATTAGTAACGAAATCCAACCAGACTCATGTCACACTTGTATCACACTCAACCCCACATAGACAGTTTCGTCAACATGTAGAAGGGAGATCATGCTACAGTTATGGAAAGAGAGGACACATTTCTTCTAACTGTCCTTATTATCAGACTCCAAGACAGAAAATTGAACTTTATGATGCAACACCCAGTTCTTCGTAAAGGAGTTATATTACTCAAACAAAGAGAATTAATGAACTTAAAGTTCAAACTGTAAGCCAGTCGTCTGTTTACCACAAACAGGCCTTACACAAAACTGGCTTATGGAAAGAAAAGCCAAGTCCATTGTCTGATAATAAGAACAATAAGAAGAATGATATGCCCTCACCCACAAGTGGACAGTGGGTTGAGTTTGTGATGTGTGATTCCTCTGGATCACCCAAGCCAGTTGGGTCCCAAACCTAAACTGATCGTTTCCTTTGAATGTGCAGGGTGTCCGGTACAGTGCTATCACAAATACCTGGATTGTTGATAGTGGGGCGTCTAGGCACATGACCAGGAACTTGTCTCTCCTTTTGAATGTCAAAAAAATAAAAGGGGGACATGTATCATTCGCAGGGAATAAAGGAGGATACATCACCACTCAAGGCGAAGCGGGAAACCAGAAAGTCAAGTTTGATAAGTTCAACTACGTTCAACAACTATAGAAAAACTTGCTTTTAGTATCCCAGATATGTGACAAAGGATTCAAAGTTGTCTTTCACAGCAAGAAGTGCTACGTATTGAAGAAGGACTACGTTATCCCGGAGGACAAAATCTTAATGTTAGCTTCAAGATATAATGACTTATATGTCTTTGATCTCTCAAAAGCCTCCATAACCGATCATAAAGTTCAATGCTTCTTGTCAAAGGCAACAAAGAGGGACTCAATCTCCTGGCAAAGGAGTATGGGACACATCAATCCATGGAAGATGAATCATCTGATCCAAAATGATTTAGTGAATGGAGTAAATGTCAAAAAATTTCAACTTCCAGTTTTTTGTGTAGCATGCAAGAAAGGTAAACAGACCAAGAAGTCTCACAAGGCAAAGAAAGTAAACTCCATCGACCTACCTTTCGAACTTCTACACAAGGATCTGTTCGGTCTTGTTAGCACCAAAAGCATTGCTGGTAATTTATACTGTTATGTAGTTACTGATGACTACTCAAGATTCTATTGGGTGATGTTTCTGAAATCCAAATTAGAGACATTTGAATCTTTCAAAAAGCTGGTGACTACATTGGAATCTCTCTACAAGCTGAAAGTGAGACAGGTTCGCTCAGACAATGGCACGGAGTTGAAGAACCAGTTGCAGGATTGATGTTTGTCACTTAACAATGTTTTCTCTCAAACTCACCTAGAACAACACTCGGGTAAGGATAGGATCAGTAAGAGTTGATCACAATATAGAAAGTAAGAAACAACAAAGGAAGTAATTTTCAAGGTACTATTATATATTGCTTCTCAACTCAATAATACAAGACTCTTACAAGCAGTGTCCCTGACTTACCTTTTGTCACCAACTAAAGTTGGTAACATGTACTATCATGAAAAGGTGAACAGTGGAATAAAGTATGGTCAACTACATGGCTCTTTAGGAAGAAGCCATGCTGTATCAGAAGTTTGCAGCAGAGTGTCAGAGTTCATACTTGTGTCCACTGGTTCATAGCAGTGTCTTCCGAAGGTTAATTGGCTTCGGAAGAGTAAGTACTTCCGAAGCCACTTATACTTCGGAAGAGGCTTCTTCTTCCAAGGCTTGGAGACTTCTTCTTTTAATCATACTTCGGAAGTGGTCTTCAAGTTATTCTTCTAAGACTTGAACTTCGGAAGTATGCACTTGTCTTCGGAAGTAGAGTTTTGTCTTCAGAAGTTTATCATTCACTTTGTCTTCAGAAGAACTCTACAACCTTTGGAAGTTCCATGTTAAGCTTCGGAAGCCTTTGCATGCAGCACCAAAATTACTTAAGTGACATA